>OZ023236.1:5435449-5699340 GCA_964006365.1 Trididemnum miniatum
TTATCCGACCAATGTGCTTTGTTGTTGAGTGTGTTCTTTATTTTCTTTTGTTACATCTTCGTGCAACCAAAGTAAACAACCTACTATGAGTGTATGTTTGTTGTTTGTGTTGTTAGTGACGTTGTAGGAGCAAAAGCGAACAGTAGCGATTCTTCAAGGTTTTCCTCCAAAGCACATTAAAGCTATCGCTCAAATCCTCATGGAGTAATTTGCATTCGGCACTCCCAACACATATGAATAGCTTTTCAGTGTTTTTTAAAGAGTTAGTGTATAAACTAGCGCAATGTTGACAGTTTTAACGAAATAGAAAGAATGCAATACATTAAAAGCTGCATACGAAAACAAAATCAAAAGTAATAACTTCTCACAATGAGAACTTACCGCAACGTACAGTCAGCATCTTCAGAAAGCAGTGTTGAAACTTTAACGAAATAAAAACGCAAGGCATTAAAATAGCATCAAAAAGATAAAATCGAAGTTGGTCACTTTACTACAGTTGGAATTCCGTTCATATATTGGGACTACTCAGCGATCGCGATCTACAATTCTTGATGCGTTATGCCACAGTTATACCCTTCCCACATGTCCAGTTTAAGCGCAGCAAATTCCCAAGAGTTGTGTAGTGTAGTCTCTTTATCACAATCAAACTTCTGGTGGTCATAATAATTGAAAAAGTAATTACCACATTAATAATGATGCAGAAATAATGCATACTTTTGGCTTACTTACACCTGGACATTCTTAAAGTGTATATTTGAACGACTAGTACCGTAACCCAAATAATGACGACTTTAAAAACACTTCAAGCAAAATTAGACTAGGCAGTGGGCACACAGTTTACTTCAGATAGAACAGTAGAGAATCCATACATAATAAATACATTTAAAAATCAAACGAAGTGAAACGAAAGCAGGTAAAACAAATCTAAACGGTAAAAAGTTAAAACATATACGATATCAATCGCCTTCTATTTCATATAGAAGCAGCAACAGTTTTGGGAAAGCCTTGGACGCTATTTTTTCTCCGAGGCTATGAAGTCTTACATTTCCATAGTCTTTAAAAATGCCGCCGATATCTTCAGAAGCTACCGATTCTGTCATTTTCGAAATGTTAGCCACTATTTGGGTGCTTTTCATTTACGAATAAAAGTCGGCACGCAATGCACCTAACCTGAAACATTACAGACTGGAAAAACTCGCTTCTATGTTTTAAAAAAGCGGTTCTTAACCTTTCCAGTTCCGGACCCCTCTTCCTAAAGATATTGGCTTTAAAACTCCTTTCTTGTACAAACACTACAACCTGTTTGGGCCGTTGTCAATGCGGTTTTGCACTCCTTCTAGGGACATTTAGAACTTCCATTGAGGACCTTGCGAAAAGCCACCGTTTTAAAACATGCCTCGAGTCTTCCGTGACACAAGGTAGTGTCTTCCCGTGACTAGAAGCGTAGGTTGATGATGGGATGTTTTTCTGTTTTTACTTATGCAAACCCCTCATTTTCACGGCATTACGGTGTTAAAAACAATAGAAAACAAACCTGAATTATAGCCAATATTTGCCTTCGTTAATTAAGAGAGAATTTCTTTCGCTCTGCCTTCAGAACAGGTGCTATCTTTTCAGTTGACCGTGAGCTTGCTGGCGCATCAAGTGGTAGAGCAGAGGTGGATACAATGTCGGAAATAACAAAATTTTCATCAGGGTAGACTTGATGCTCGAGGTTTTCTACAAAAGCGTATTCGTAAACGCAACGAAACTTGTATCAGCAAATACTAATGCAGTTACGGGAAATCAATAAAATAAATATCAATACTAGATTATTTTTAGCAGGGCATGAAACCACGTGAAATATCGCTCCGGTTTAGATTCAAGTTTCGCAAAATTTGTTTTTAGCGGTTGACCTCCGGTTCAGGTTTTTCGTCGTTCAATTTTGTAGGTTTAGTTCCGGTTAGAATTAAAAATACGTAGAATAATCGGGTTCAGGTTCGCAGAGGCAAAAATTTATAGGTTCAAATTCGGTTCGGGTTCTAGAATTTGAAACCGTCAATTCGGCTTATTTTGGCACACAGCTACAAGCGCATTTTTTTCAAAAATACTTGTATTTAGGCTGATTGTGCTTTTTAAGATGCTACTGTAGCTCATAAAGGATGTCCTCAGCGGCAGAAATAACCTCAGATTAACTTCAGATGTCCTTAACCGCAGTTATAGCCACCATAACAAGCATTCTTAAAAAAAAACTTCATAAGAACACACCCCATTTAACGTAACGTATGTTTTTTCAGTCCAAAAAACAACAAAACTTCCGCAGACTTTGGGTTAGACAAGGTTTGCATTAGATAAATATCTTTTAACGGTTCAAATCCGGTTATGGTTCAAGAATTTTCATAACCTTGGGTTCAGTTTCGGTTTACCTCCATTAAATAATATAGGCTACGGTTCGGTTCGGGTTCAGCGAAAGAAAGCGATTAATACGGGTTTTCAGTTCGGTTCGACGCCTTGATTTTTACAGCGTTAAGCAAGGTGAGAAGACTCCCAAACGAGCGTATGCTTTTCAAGTTAGCAAATCATAACGTTGAATGTATAACATCCTTTCATTTGGGTTTAGGCAAAAGTTCAATTTTTTAATAAGTTAATAATTGTTTGAGCTAGACAACAGCAATTGATCACAAAAGTTTCTAATGTGAAGAAGTGCTTTGCAAAGAAATTTTTGACCAACAATCGAAAGTTTTTGAAAACCAGATGAAATGCATGATCACATCTACAGCTCAGATGGCCGAGTGGTAAGAACGTCTGCCTCTGGAGCTGTAGACACGGGTTTGATTCCGAATCACGTCAGACCAATAACTATAAAATTTGTATTTTCAGCTTCCATGCTCAACACTCAGCATTGAAGGGATGTAAAAAACAAGCCGGCAACTTTACTTGTTTTTTGGAAAAAGCACTAGACGGGATTCCCCCATCTTGGTGTGGTGGACAAATGACCGGCAACTCCTAAGTGAGCTCATTATAGCGCTACGATCGCTTTCTCGCGACAGGAGGATAGGCCTAAATACAAAAATACATACTGAAAAAGCAAATGCAGCACAACTTCTAAAAAGTAAATTGAATGGTTGTAATGCATTTACTGTACCTCATTTGTTCCAGAACAGAGAATGATTTAGTTAACAGCAGATCTGAATTCAACAATTTTACACTTCTGATACCAACGATAAGACTCGGACATGCCATTCGTTTATGCTGATACAGCTTCTTAAAGTCGACGACAAGACTCTGCCATGCATTTCGTTTATGCTGATGCAGCATATTAAAGTGAATTCACAAAAACAAACTGCTGTTTTCGTAGTCCTTACTGAATAGACTGAGCAGTAGCACTGTAACATTGGAGGAGTTAAATGAATTCACTTAAAAAACTAAGATTACTCTCAGAAACACAATACCACAATAATGTTCCAAATTCTCCTCACTTGTCATATCAATGATGTTCGAGGGTTCCAGCAAGCCATTATCTTTAGGCAAATTTATTCAATCTTTCATAGGAAAGTTGAGAACTTTCAGTTCTAAAATAACAACATAAAGCAAATTAAACACAAAACCTAAAAATACTGCGAAAACACTCAGTTCTGATGTTCAATAGAGTCATCCAGCCATCGCAAGTTGTCGAAAAGATGACACGACGAGACTCTCTGCATTGCATCCGCTCCTGCTCCATTTCCTTGGGCTGCTGTTAAGGAACGTTTCTTTCTCATATATAAAGGTCTCTGTGATGTTCCGTCATTTTTTTTGTCTTCTTCAGCCACAAACAATATTCAAGTCACAGGTATTTTAAAAAACATGACCAAGATTGACAAAAAAATAGTTTATACCATTTAACCAGGCAACATTAAATGCACATATACATTTATTTTTGTATAACAAACTACAGGTATGATCAGGGTTACTACCGGACCACACCAAAAAATAAGCACGCTGCAGTTAGGTTACCAAAAAGTCAATAGCTCTTTATTATGAATCCACTAAAAACCAGTGAAGACTAAAAAAAAAGGTCTTCACGTCAACAAAGACCTGTTTTTTCACTAAAAATTGGTGAAGACTAAAAAAAAGGTCTTCACGTCAACAAAGTCCTGTTTTTCCGCTAAAAATCGTTGAAGACCAAAAAAAAAAGATCTTCACGTCCGCAGTATCCTATTTTTTCCACTAAAAAATCAAAAATAAGCACGGGACTCAAAAATAAGCAAGTTTCTTAGAAATAAGCACATTCACGTTTTCTACGACATTGCCCTTGAAAATAAGCACAAAGAGCACAAATCTTAGAAATAAGCACGAAATGGTAACCCTGGGTATGATACTAGAAATATTGAAAAAAAGGGATTTTTATGAAACAATAAATACAAAAATGGAATAATCCATATCATAACAAATAGCTCCTCAATTTACTAATACCACAGTGATATATGTTATGAACAAAAAATGCAAAACAGATGTTAAAAAGCGGCTAAAGTGGTACATATACCAGTATGTTACAGAAAAAAGCGTCAAAGCATAAATATACAATATCGAAAAGAAAGAAGTTAACACTAACCATGACGTCCTGATTCTTCAACGATTTCTTTCCATCTAATCATTTCGCACTGTTAGCCAGTTCTAGTGATCAGGATGCTTGGGGTTAAACAAAAGTGGTTTGCATCTGACTAACTCCATAATTTTTTCACTTGCCATTTCAGTAGGTTATTTATGCTCTGGTATAAATTACCACAAACTGAAAGCTGTAACTGAAGTAAGGTTAATTAAGGGCTAAGCCAAGCAAAAGAAAATCATTTCTATGACATTTTGCTCTTCTGAATTACTTCAATTCCTTCTAAAAAATGGTCTTCAACATGCTGCCTCTATCACATTGCCACAAGGAGGGCAATTCTGTTATGAACTGGGTGTCTCAAGAAAAAAAAAAAAAAACATCACTATTCACTAATTTCAAACTTGACATACATATTAACTTTTGCTGCCTTGAAGGTATTGAAATCAAGTTTGAATTACTGGAAGAAAAAGATGTAGGCCTATTAGGTAAATGTTGCATCAGAGAGCTCAAACCATCTGGTGAGCAACGTACTATGCTACGATACACACGACAGGTTCCCAAGAGTGCTCAAACCCTTGAGAGTGAGCATTATCATACAAGATAAAACCTGAGCCATCCTGTTTCGGGATTCCATCCCTCATCAGTAATAACAATCGGGAAGGACCATATCAAAAACCACACAACAAAATGACTCAATCTGGCATTTGGGCATTCAATACCGTGAAAAGAATAGCAGTTGCAAAAAAGAAAAAGTAAAGAACTAACAAATGTCCAGGAGAAACATAGACAACATTACAAACAATGTTGCTGCGGATAGAAATAGTAATCCATATTCAGTTTCGCTCTCATTATGAGCTCATCAGGTGAATATAGCTAATAGAAAATGGAAGTGTTTATTTCGTTGGAATTCGGCTCCCCTACTTTGATTTTCAAACTTCGGCAACCGTTTTCCGGTTACCGAACCATGATTTTTGCAATAGAGGAACCGGAAAATGGTTCCCGAAGTTTGAAAGTCAAAGCAGGGGCATCGAATGCAGTTCCTGAAGTTTGAAAATTAAAGTAGGGGAACCGAAAGCATGGTTATGGTAGTTTGATAAAGCAAGTAGGCGAATCAAAAGCATGGGAATGGTAGTTTGATAATGAAATAAGGAAACTGTTGAGTAGCTCGGAGCTAGGTTGTTGGGGTGGGTGGGTCAGGGGGGTTAGGGTCAAGGGGTTTGAAGTCGGGGGAGTTGGAGACGATAACCGAAAAGAACTGTCTATTACGATGTTGCATGTACAAGTTTCAAGTGATTGGAAAAATGGTTCCGCTACTGCAAAACTCAAACTACAGTAACCAAAAGTTATGCCCAAATATGATAAAATTTCCGGTTACCGTAGTTTGAAAATCGTAGTTGAGTAACTTTTTTCTGGTGAAATAGAAGCTTCCATAGAAAACTGAGCAAAAAGATACCGTACAGAAACATATCGAAGAAAGACAAAAGAAATAGATAAATAATATATACACGATAATTTATATCAGATAGCTAAGATAACATATAAAATTTTACAGCGCCAGTACCAGTTTATCACTATCACTAGTCACATTGATATGCTGAGTAGGCTACTGGGGGTCTCATCTAGATTAAGCCGTCTGTGTCTTTCGTTGCCTTACACGAATGAGTTATTCTAGATGCGGACGGCTTACTCTAGACAAGACCCGGCTACTGGTACCACATGCGGGGTCGCACCCAAAATGTTTCAAGCCTGGGGATTTAAAAAAAAAACTACTGGTATCGTAGCTAAACAGCAATCTTAAATCACAATAGTTGAAAAGCCTAGGCCTATTTTAAGTTATGAATTATGTAGTGAATACGGGCAGGTTTAAATTTAGATTTTCTACACCAGCACTGTCTGCAAGTTGGAAAAATGTACCAGTACCGGTAGGTTCTTTAGTAGACTGGGCTATCATTGGCAAATAAAAAATTTTTCAAAACCTTTCATACAGTACCCGGTACATACAATAGGATAGACTACCGGACATACCAGTAGTCTATATACTACCCATAGGATAACGTCTAATATCAGCACCAGGTTTGGTTAGGGTTAGCTGGTTACGTTCGGTTAGGATTAGGTTCAGTTAGGGTTGTAACTGAATCGAACCTTAACCAAATTTAACCCTAACCAAACTTAATCCTAACCAAACCTAACCCTAACCGAACCTGGGGGCTGATAAAGACACTAGACGTTACCCCTAACTATATACCGGTACTCACCAGTAACCACTAACCAGTATCGGTAATCAGCTATTGGCACACTTTCTTCAAAACATGATTATACAAGTCCTAAAAAGCCTATAACATGTCTAGAATAGATTACTAAACTGCAAATTCAACTCTAGGTTGAACTAAAGACGCTGTCCACAGCCCAGCAAAGTTTACCTAAATGCAGTACTGCTAGACCAGCCATCCAGTTTCTCAATTGACGCACGTAATTTGTCGCAAAAGTAGAACTCGGCTCTACTCGAAATCGCACTAAAATTGACGGAGCGTTTTGTCGTGCGTTTGCAAAAAACGCGTTGACGGATACGGTGTATATCAAAAAACGGATCAAAAAAACGCTGCGTCTGACGCATTGCGTCAAAACGCGCAAAAACGGATACTGTGTAAATTGACCTTAAGACAGCGCTTTGTTTTTATAACAATAGTACCGGTACTAGTTTTGAGTGTAGGCAATAAAGCATAAAGCACTACCTGGTTCATACATTAGGCGCACCGGCTTATAAGGCGCACGATCAATTTTCGCAAAAAAAAAAAAGATTATAAGTGCGCCTTATGGTCCGTAAAATACGGTAGCCTACTGTACATTTTGTTAATTGGGGTTTCAATTCCACATGACTGTATTATTCTCAATACTTTATTCAATCTCACTCGTAGACATTCTAAATGAGTTTGGTTAGTCATCCCCCACTCAGTAATATCGTATTGTATTCTACTATTTACAAGGCTGTGATAAACCATACAAAGTGTTTCTTTTTTAACATAATTGCGCAATCTGCAGAAAATTCCAGAGAGACGAGCAAGCTGATGAGACAAATGCTGTATATGCAGTCTGGTTTACTAGCCGTATGTGCAGTGCACTCCATATACGGCTAGTCTCTCCGTATTCGGCGAGATTGAACGCCGTATACGGAGAGGCCATTCCGTTTACGGCGATTAAGGGGCTTTTACACTCCAGTGCACAAAAGCCTTTGGCTGTACACAAAGGCCCAATACATCACACTGTTGCCAGATCATCTAAGAAAGTTTTGTAGATCCACAAATCAAAATTTTAGTAGGCCTACCACAAAATACTAAAAAACGTAATGGAATGGGAGCATATGCTAAAATTTGCATGTTTTCTTTATTCACTGCTACAAATTAATGACGACTCAAACTACTAGTGGCCAGAGGATGGCTCTGTATGAAATCACGAAGCCTGGATGAGCTATGCGCACGATTCTGTGGTCCATTCGTGGTTTGTCCGCTAGGCTGCGCGAATATTCCTTGTAAATAGATTCATGAGCTGTATTCATGACCTTGTAATTCATGAGCTGGTAAAAAATACAGCTAGTATGAAAGAAAGTAGGCTATTTCAACAGACACATTACTAGGTGAGGAAACAGAACAAGTAGGCCTAAGCCAATTTCAAGAGCGAGTTTGATTATGCGGGTTACACGCTTCAATTCAGTTTAGGAAGATTTTTTTTGCCTAACCCGCTAGTCTGTCGACAGCGTGGTTGAGCGGCAGCGTGGTTGAGCGTCAATTTTACGACGGCCATAATCGCAAGGTTTGCGGTTCAACTCCCACCAAAGCGTCGTTGTTGTGTCATTGGATAAGATGCTTCACGACAATCCTCTCTGTTTGGTGGAATGTTAACAAGCAGCAAATTAAAGAAGTCAGAAGCAAAATTCAAGCGGAAAACTTGGAAACAAGGCAACTCTAAGCGAGTCTGGATTCGTCTTATGCACTTCGCCTCCGTCGCTTTCTCATGACAGGAGGATATAAATAAAGAAATCATCAAAAAAATCATCATCATCATCTTTCAATGCGCTTTTTTGTGGGTTGAACCTACTGTAGCTTACCGATTACAAGCGAGTAATTTTCAACTCGCAATGCTTACGCAAGCAGAATGACGTAAGTTTTCATCTGCCGTAAGCCGGTTGGATTTACCGAGCTAACCTCCTTGAATTGTCATTGTGCATGTAAATTGGCTTAACTGTCCTCGGTATCCCGTATTAACGGGGTGACTTGATCTACTGTAGGCCTTTCGCAAACTAGGTTTAGCGCGATTTCTTCAGGTAGGCCTACATCCCTAAGTTTCTGTTTTTTTTTTCACCACTCAGAGACGTAAGAGCCACAAGAAAGGTGTATTTTTAGCTAGCACACGAACTTAAATGAATGCGAGAAAAAGCGAAACACGTGCATGTCCCCGCTGGATTGCTGGAAATCCCACCTTCTAGGTCTACTTTGGAAAAAAATACCTGTTCCAGGACGGAGAAGGAAATAATGAAAAAACAAACAACGAAATATGTGCGAAAGCGACAAGGTGTTATGGAAAAAAGACAAAAAATCACACTATCAATAAAAAGGTCGAGAAGCAGTCACATATCGTCCGGGAAATCGATTGCACAACATCCAGCGACGACCAACGTGCACATAATTGCCACAGGGTCAACTACTGGTTCAACACGAGCATATAACCTGCTCAAGGATCTGGTAGGGGACACAGAGTGAAGAGATAGGAGGGTAGCTCCTCCATTTTCCTTGATAAATTTCTTCTGCAAGAAGTTTGCGACTACCAGCGCTTTTCTACTGATTTCTTTGAAGCAAGCTCATAATTGCGCCTCCGTCGCTTTTTTGTAGAAGGGGATAAAAGTGCGAGAAATCGAAGAAATAAAAAAGAAATTTCAAAGGGCAAAGAATATTCATCTAAATTCCGTGAAAAAATTGAAGAAGTACCAGAACTAACAAATGTGACGATAGGCCTGTTTGTGTGTCGATTGTCAAATTTATATTTTTATTGATGAAGCACTTAATTTAAATGTGGCTCCTTCGTCGTGTTGTAATTTTAATTCCATCAATCAGATGGCTGAGGCGCTGGTTCTGGATTAGTAAACACGGGTTTGATTCTGAGTTTGGTCAAACCAACGACTTAAAAGTTGCTATTCACAGCTTCCCCGCTTGATGTTCTGCGTAAAATAGGCAATGACGTGCTCAACAGTTTCAGTAGGCCAGGAAGAACCTTGCTTGACAGCTAATGTTGGAGCAAGCCGACCAGTTCGTTTGTTGTGCTGTTGGCAAGGGTGCTTCACGAGATTCCTCCATGATTCATAACGTGGCAGACAGATGGCAGACTGTAATGTGGCAGACAGATGGCAATCCTAACCGAGCTCGTTATCGCATTTTCGTCGGTTCCCTCGTATTGAAAGTATAAAAACGCAAAAAAGTACAATAAACAAAATAAATGCAGAAGGTAAAGGATCTCTATCCTGCATTCCGTGAAGATAGCAAAGGCCAAAGGAGTACTAACAAATGTGGGGATACGACATCAGAATTTTCATTTCCGTGAATGAAATACTGAGCTTTGCAAGTAAAGCTTAATGGAGCCAAGCGGCAAGACATATAAAAGAACAACTCTCCGCTTCTCTATGTGTTTTGTGTGAACCCAGCTCTATAGCCAGTGCAAATTTTCAATGGAGCACTTTAACAACAGCACTTAGGAATGGAAGTAAGCCTACTGACAACCTTCCATTCCAGGAATGCGGGGTTTAATAATTTACACATAGATTCTCCAGGAACTTTAAGTGTAGAATCTATGGTTATAGGCTGGCTAGTTGACGTGTTTCGGGTTTCAACAATTTCTTATTTCGTAAAAAATTTGTGTACGGTTATTTTCCGGTGAAATAGCCAGTATGGTTCACGCACAATTGCTCGAAAGCTTAAGATTTTAAGTTTCTCAACCTAGAATTGACTGGTAACGCATAATAAATAAAAGCACAACATAAAGTACTAAATAACAATAGTATTTCATTGAAAATAATTACTTTAGTGATATAGCCGTATACTGCGTTCTGCCTTATGCGTATACGACGTGGTCTCTCCATATGCGGAGATCTTTGTATTTGGCAAGTAAACCAGACTGTATAGGAAAACCAGTTTAAAGTGTCATCTATGAGCAATCATAAATATTTTACTGTGGAAGAACGTTCCAGTAACTTATTATTTAGACGGATAACAAAATTTTCATCCACCTTTTTCTGAGGGTGTTTGTTTATCAATAAAAAACTTGTTTTTAAATAATTTAAGGACAATTTATTTTTGCGAAGCCAATAGTCAACATGCTGAATTTATTCATTTACGTTGGTTTCAAGCATATCTAAATTTTTGTCTGCAAGCATCAAAAGAGTATCATCAGCTAATAAAGTTGTATTGAACTGTGATGCACTGGGAAGGTCGTTTATGTATAACAAGAACAGCAACGGGCCTAAACATGATCCTTGCGGAATCCCACACCTAACTTGTCTCTCACCTGATACAGCATTTGCCACAACATTGCATTGAAGTCTATCTGTTAGGAAGCTCCGTAGCAGTTCATGAGGGATACCTCTAATGCCAAACAAATGGTATAACTTTTCAAGCAAAATGTCATGATCAACAGTATCAAACGCTTTAGATAAGTCAAGAAAAATACAACACGTGTAAAGATCGTGGTCAATATTTTGAACTATTTCATCATATATCTTATTAATTGCCTGTATTGTAGATGAATTTTGTCGAAATCTGAATTGAACCTTATTTAGCAACTGATATTTCTCTAAAAAATGGATTAGACGATGATAAATAGTTTTTTCCAAAATTTTATCGAATTGAGACAACAGCGAAATTGGTCTGTAGTTGGTTGCTTTTGACTGATCACCTTTTTTGAATATAGGCACAATCTCAGCAATTTTTAAACTATTAGGAAAAACACCAGTTTCAAAGCACATATTAGTTAGCTTGCTAAGTATGGGTGCAATTATGAATTTACTTTACTTGAGAAATTTTGTCTCCAAGTCCTTTGATCTGGTTGCCTTTTGAATTGATAGAGAATCGATTATATTAATTATTTCGTAGGAAGTGTGGACGGCTGTGTTTTTTTTTTTGGACATTGTCCGAATTTTTTGTTTAATGTCCGAAATATTTGGAGTCATTTCAGACAAAGTGTTCGAAAAACTTTTCCTTATAGCACGACAATTGCACGGGCATGTAGCGGCTCCATGCTCATTAAATTTACTAAAATTTTGCGAGTTTCTTTTTGCAACTAAATCGTTGCCACTGTAACGTTCTAATCAAGTTGTTTGCAACATGCTTGCTTATTACAACATTCTCACTTGTCAGCAAGAAGAAACCGTTATTGCGTTTTACCATATTTTGACATTATGTCCAGACGTTTAGAACTCTTGTGGCTACTACGATATCGCACATGGGCTTCGTGATTTGGACTCTCTCGAGACTTTAATGACAACTTCAAACAATTTGTTGCTTTTGATATTTTGAGTGAAGTTGTGAAATATTGAGCTAAAATAGATTTTTGGAAAATGAGGGTAATTATTGCGTCTTCGGAAGAAAGTAATTTAAAAAAGATCATTCTCATATAAAATCGGTTCCTTCAATCAAGGTCATCAAATTTTCGGGAGAAATCAAGGTCATCGAATTTTAACAGCTCAGATGGCGGAGTGGTAAGAGCGTCCACCTCGGGAGCTGTAGATTTGGGTTTGATTCTGAGTCGGGTCAAACCAATGATTTTAAAATTGGTATTCACCAGCTTCCCTGCTTGACGCTCAGCATTAAAGGGACAGTGTGAAGAACAAGCGGGCAAGTCTACTTGTTATGTCGTTAGGAAAGGCACTTAGCGGGATTCCCCCATCTTGGTGTGGTACACAGTCAAGGAAAGAAACTAAACGTGATTAAAGTTTCGTTTTCAAAACTAGTCTCGTGTTTTTGTGAAATGCAGTAGCTTTATTATTAACATTTGATTTAGTAAACTTGTAAAATCATTCGTGCATAAATCTTGCCGAAAAAATTTTTAAATGTCCGAAATTTTTTGAGCAATTTTGGACATTTGTCCGAATTTTTAAAGCAAAAAAATAAACCCAGGTGGACGGAGTTAAAAAGAAAGAGTTTTTGCAGGATTTATCACATGGCATGCGAATGCTATCATTAACAGGGGATATTAACTGTGCCATCTTTAGGCCAATATTAGCAAAATGTTCATTTAGTCCTGCGATTTCATCCGAACTAGTAAGAATTTCACCATCTTCAGTTATCAGTTCATTAGGGTCAGTTCGAGATTTTGTTTTAATATTAGCCAGTTCATTTACTATTTTCCATATTTTGTCGCAATTACCTTGGTTTTCTTTCAACAAATCATGATAATGCATCTGTTCTGTGTTTTCAATTGCTCAATTTAACGCATTCTGATACGATTTGTATTCAGCATGCGCCAACTTGTCTTTGGTTTTTAGATATCTTTTAAACAATTGATTTTTTTTACGAATTGATTTTAATAAACTCAATGATAGCCAGGGTTTGGATCTAATTCTTTTTTCTGTTCTTCTCGCTCGCTTCATTGGTGCGTGTTCATTAGCTGTCTTAGTAAACACTGCCAGAAATTTTTCAAAGGTTTCGTTCACACTCCTTCTGTCATTAAAGTTAACCATTTCAAGTGCTGCATTTAAGTCTTCTAGGAAATTGTCTGCATTAAATTTAGACATGTCTCTGATTATCAAATGTCCGTCACCGACATTCGGCCTGTCTAGTTTTTTTTTTCAGGTATAGCAATGAATGTACCAAGGTGATCAGATAAATCAGCACTGAGAGTTATACCAGATAAATATTTCTTACTTTGGTTATTAGTGTAAATGTGATCTATAAGAGTTTCACTGCTTGTTGTTATTCTAGTAGCTTTGCTTATTGTGCATTTAACTGAGCAACTTATTAAACCATCTGCATACATTCTCACATGGTGATTTTTTTCTACCTGAAGCAAGGCAATATTGAAATCGCTGGCTATGCAAAACTCAAGTTTTTGAAGATTTAAGCTATGAAATAAGTTAGATAGTTCACTGGTGAACAAACTAATATGCTCAACTGCTCTAACAGAATGTCCATATACAACTCCCAATACTAAAGGCTTCTTGTTTGTCTCAATTTTTATCCACATATTTTCAACAGAGTTTACTTTCATTTCTAATTTTCCAAGGACACAATACTTTAATTTTTCATTGATATAAAACCCCACGCCTCCAGCAAGCATAGGGCTATTCACATGGATAAATTTATAACCAGCAAGCTCAATGTTACCGCAGATATTATCTTTCAGTTTAGTTTCAGTCAGAGCTATTACATTCGATTGCCTTTTAAGTTCGCTTAAATATTGAGACATTTTATCAATATTTTTTTCCAAACTTCGAATATTAAAATGGATGATTAATGGTTTATTAGTTCGATTACGAAGAATATTATTCAGGGAATCAGTGCTATAATATTCACATTCATTAAATAACATATCTTGGTATTCTATTTCATTAAGGCCTTTAATCGATGTATCATCTTCAGTAATGGTACTGAGATAGCTAGAACCAAAATTTGAACTCTTCTGAGTTGATGTCGAAGAGCATTCGATACTGTAGCAATTATTGCATTCAAATCGGTCAGTTCAGCGTGAGCATTGAGCAATCGGTGTACAACAGGTCACATGATTACGCATTTGGCAGTTGACACAGATTATGCTATCCTTGACAGAACCACATTTAGAACAAGTTTTACAAATAAATTTGGTGATTGAAGTAGCCATTTAATGCATCGACTCACACAATATATGACAAAAAATACTATACTCTCATATTATTAATCAGTGGAGGCATCACTTTCTACCTCACTATCCGACGATCCCATGGTCACACTATTGTACTTAAAAGGTAAATAGTTCAATTTTTCAAAATCAACGTCCACATTAATCTTGAATAAGTCATCAACCAATGCTATGGTGAGCCATTTACCTGTCCCTTGATCATTGCCATTCTTGTCTAGAGGCAAACCTGCTTTTTGGGCCGATTTCATTCGTATCTTACTGTTGTACGAATGGCAAAGCACGAAGTCATTATCACATTCTTTTTTTACATATCGAAGCAGTTTTGACCTCAGTGGGGTCAAATCTTTAATAAATGCATTGCCAAAATGCATACTCTTCTTCAGCTTGCTTTTTTCAAATAAAAATTCATTCCTTTTTTGATAGAATACAAATCGTACTGTAACAGGGCGTGGCTTAGCATTTCTGGAAGAATGTCATATTCGGCAAGTTCAGTTTTAAGAGCATCAGCTACTTTGAATAAGACATCTTCACCATTGTCTTTCGCGCTAGTTGACTCGGCATCATTATGAATGCGAATGTTCTCGCGCCTGCCATATTGTTCTAAGTCATTAAGTTTAGCATTGGTAAGTTTAGAGCTTGCTTAAGCCTTTGATTTTCAACTTTAGTCGCTTTTGAGTCTTTTTTGCTTTTGTTAAGTTCTTCACGTAATGATTTTATTTCTTCTTTCAAGCCTTTGACTGTTTTGTTTATATTCTGCAATAATTGCCTATCCTCTTTGTTAAAGCTGCTACTTGCTTTGTCCGATTTACCACGTGACATTTTGTAACTCAAATTTCACAATTTTCATGAGCTTTTCAAAGCACGTCTGTTCTCGACAACAAACAACTGCAAACTGGAATGAGTTATAAAGCGAAGCAGTACAGTGCAGTACCAGTACATGAGTTATAAAGCGAAGCAGTACAGACTGTTCAAAATTAAATTGAAAAATCTAAACGCTTTTGAAAACTACAAAGACAAAGATTACTAACTCATTGCGGGCCAAGAAAATTACTTTGCGGGCCAAAATTGGCCCGCGAGCCTGCAGTTGGACCACCCTGGTCCATATTAAGCCCTGGTTCTACTTATTGCACTTGCCTCTATTTTGTGCCTCATAATACTGCAACGGGGCCCTTTCAAGGTGCGTGGCTCAATGTGATAAAATTGGTCAAATCGGTTTAAAACCGGCTCTGGGCTAGATTAATTTGATTAGCATTATTTCTTATAGAGTACTAATTGCAAAAATGCTGGATGATTGCAGAAAAGTATTACTGAATGGACTATGCTTTCATGAACTGTGAAAAAGTTGATCATAATCTGTAAGTTTGTTAGTAATATTCACATATCTGCAAATTAAAGAAAAAGTTAGTAGTCTAGTTTTGCATTATGGCATGGTATAGTGGCACAGTGTCTGAAGCAATCGCAGAATCCAAAAGATCTTCGAAGTTGTTTGTTGTATATGTATCAGGTTAGTCTCAAATGCTCTTTTTATTGTGATTCTCAATTTTTGTATAATGTGTACGGTATTATGGATTTAAAATAATATTCAAAGATTTTTTGGTGACATTTGCCTTAAAATGAAACATTTGCCGGTTTGCATAAAAGTAATGTACAGTATGATAGCCTATATGAGAAATCTTTCGGAATGCAAATGATTTTTTAACAAAGTGGCCATTCTTGCGGACCCGCACAAATAAGAATTTCATTTATTTTATTACTTCGTCACGCTGGAGGGATCGGGGTTAGCGTGAAGCGATAATAGAGTATGCTCAACCAATGGTTTATTTGTATCCATACAAATAGCCACTACCTTTTTTGAAGGTATCCTCGTACAGTTAATTTGCCACTATAATTAAATATTTCTCGTTTGTTTTTTCAATTTTGATATTTTTCAACTAGTACCCGTAATTGGAATTAATTACCTGACTTTTATTTCAATTTGCATTTGTGGCTCATTTGGACTTTTCAGTGAGAAATTTGGTTCTGGAATTAGTATTATACAGTATACTGTACTGGTGTATAGAAAACCTAGAGAACCACTGATTTACGCTTTTGTTGAATAATCAGAGCTTGTTTGAATTAAGATGGGGTTTGGGGTTAGGCCCTTACCCCTACTAATAGCTCACTAGCGCTTCTAGTGATCCTTGTGCTCATGATATATCTGCTTGTTATAAGATTCGGCTTAATTCAAACAAGCTTGGAATAATCTGCTTCAAGAAAAGAAATCTGTAATGATTACTTGTATTGGTACCGGTATGATACCATATTTTCCAGCTGATTAGGCAGCTGCGTCAAATTAGTTTAGTCCAATTTTCAGCTCTAAAAATAAGGAATTTTCCATATTACTGTCTATTAAGCTCAGCCAGAAGAATTGCATTAACTTTATTATTCTGACTATTTTCCTTTTTTTGTATTATTAGTACAATTGTTGCGCGCCAATGCTCATTCTTTTCAGCTGATATAGCTTTATCAAATCAATTTGCTCTTTTCCCTTTTTTATGTACCTGGGCACTCACTTTTTGAAATATTTGACAGTACACGTGCTTGTAGTACACTGTAGTATTAATGCATGTGTAGGTGTGAATTGATGTGCAGTGAGATCAATGGTGTGATATTCTGACCAATTTGTGGTCTCCAGATTTCTTTGGTTCAATGTATATCTGTATAATAAGACAACTCCACCAATCAAGTTAAAAAATTAGGTCCAGAAAATTAGCTTGTTAGCCTGAAAATATGGTAATTGCAAAAATTTTATTTTTGTGTGTCAATGATCTGTTGTTATTACTGTTACTGCTACAGTAGGCTACACCAATACAAGCTCAAAAACCACAACTTTTCCAGAGATTTTGTCAAATCCTTAAACTTTATTTTTGAAGGAAAATAAAAGAATATAGCTATGTATGCTAAAGAGCAAGTATTTATGAAAATGGTGCTATTATTTGTAAATGATAATCATGTTTGTTGTTGGCTTTCTAGCATTTATAATCTTGTTGTTTTGTTACAGATGAAAAAGAGGAGTCTGTTAAAATGAATGCTTTATGGGAGAAGAATGAAATCAAATCAATATGTGAAACTAGTTGTGTGTGTTTGAAGCTGGCCAGTGACAGGTTTGCAATGTCAATGCTAGCTGAATTGATTCTACTGAAAAGCAGTGTATATATTTAAAATTGTTTTGAAAATATCATCAGTCAATAAATGAAAAAGTTAGTTTTTTATTCATTACAAAGATGATTAAGCCTTTATTATACTTGCAGTGTCATATTATGCTGAAGCATGTAACGAGTGGCCGCGCCCATATTTGTGGCTTATCGCTTTGGTGACACAGCTTTGCCAAAGGTGGCAAATCGTTGCCCACACTCTGTTCAATTTGACTAGGCTAGGAATTAAACCCTAGACCTTCCGTGGCTTTTGTGACGTCTGTGATCACTGTGCAAGCTGGTATATGTTGGAGGGAACTGATTCAATGATTACGTGGTTCTGTGTAAGTCGTGATGACCCTTAACTCTTGTAAGCAAGTTGGTGTAGACCTAGAATTTATGCTGTGGACCAGATGGGAAGATGATTGCACTTGGTATTTTTTGAACACTAATAATAATTTCGATTCTACAATAAACGTGCAAATTGCTCATCTAATTCAGATTTGTTTACTTGCCACCGTCTCAATAATATGGCAAAATAGTGCATATGAATTAAATACATACCAGCAAATGATCATTGACAATCAACATTCAAGAAAACAAAAATTAGATATGATAAACAATTGGATTCTAGTTTATGAGACTGGAAATTTCAGGAGAGTTTTCCAATCAAAATCTGATTCAATGCAATGTGCTTTAAATGCAACGCATTTTAATTTTAGATACAATGCAACATCCTTTAAATCCTTGACATTCCTTTGAAAATTAGATATGGCGCAATGTAAAATTTTAGTTTTTTTGATAGTTAGTGCATAATATATACCAGACCAAATTGGACAAAATATTACAAGGAAAAAATATCAGGTTAACTTAGCAGGTGGCTGCGAAAGGACAGAGGTCTTCTGGTCAAGCAGCCACGCTACGCCATCTCGTTTGAATGTTTTATACAGGGTGACCCAAAAAAAAATGGGCCCCGTGTATTTAGAATAATTAGAATTGGGGCCCGTTTTTTTGGGTCACCCTGTATGAAGGAAAAGACACTATGGCTTCTATTAACATGTATATAAATACTAAAATGGAATTCAATGAATATGGGATAAAAATAGTTTAAGGAGGAAAAATAAAGCCGCTGTAAATCTCAAAACTGGACGTTTCGACAACACAAATTCAGCTCTCATCATCAGCAGTGTATGCAAGGCAGTACAAAACTGTAAGAACTAGAATTTACCATTCTAACTACAAGTAATAGCATAACCCAGGCAACAGATCAAAATAATAGTTTAATTATAGCGTCATAAACCAAAAGCTAATAAATAGACTGACGGAGTTATATTAACAATTAAATAAGTAACGAGGAGCGAATTGGAGTCAACGTTACGCAGTGGCTCATATTTTTTAATAAAAAGTGACTCAAGAATTAATAAGCGTGCAGAATCACCAGAGCTACTAAGAATGTCCAGTTTGGCAAAGTCCACTTTATGGTTAGGATTGTTCGTTAAGTGTTGGCACACCTCGGATTTGTCCGAACTGGAATGCTCCTTAAGTCTGTTAAGAAGGTTACGTCTAGCCTGTCCTATTTAGCTAGAACCACAAGAACACGTTAACCTGTATACAACCCCATATTTCATCAAGTTTTTTTGCTTATCTTTCAGACGAAAGTTGTGTCCGATGTTCCAGGTGGTGTGAATAATCCTTAGAATAACTAGGTTCCATGTCTGCTTTTCCACTAAGGTGGACAGCTCTTTCCTGAGTTGCATTGACATGTCACCTAAAAAGGCAACTGAGCAATAACTGTTCTACAATTTTTACGTTCTTCATGGTGACTCAACATCTTGTCATATTTATGATTAAAAAATCTCCTGATACAACTATCTAAAAAATAAGCAGGATAGCCATTGCGACCAAGCATAAGCTTAATATTATCCACCTCTGAACAAATGCTTTCATAAGAACTGCAGATCTTGTAAGCACGATCGAGCATACAATTGACCAAGTTATACTTATTGCGGCGTGGTACAAAGCTGCTCCATTTAGAATATAATCCAGTGTTGGTCGGTTTGCGAAATGTGTGATATTGGTTGTAACTGTGGTTGAACTGTTGTCTACTAAAACATCCAAAAAATTAATACATTTGTTATTTTGAATTTCAGTGGTAAACTTTATGTTAGAATGTACTTCATTCAAACTGTCACAAAATATTGTAATGGAATCAAAGCTATTAAAAACAGCCTCTACTTTTACTGATTATTTTGTAAAAACCTCAAATATTTCAACGCAAACCATTAGAGCTTCTTCAAATAGCAACAATCCCCTGTACATTCCAAAATTTCTCTCAACTAGATTACAAAGATGTTTAAAGTATCACTGTGTCAAGACATGGAACTCGATTCCAAGTGAAATCCAAAACTTGTCGTATAAACATTTACTATTCAATATAGATCATATCTAATTTCTTTTTATGCATAACTAATTGTACTAAAACTCTTTGTAAGTAGCGATACTTGTCAGTCAGCACTAATAATGACTACAATTTCCCCCTTTTTTGTTTCAAAGTTTTAAGCAATAGCGTAAATTTATATACATAATCAAATAATTTTTAGGGTGACTGCTTGCCTTGATGACCGAAAGGTCTGTTCGCAGCCTCCCTGCTTCCTGTATTGATCGTGCCATTTTGTGCTTAATTTTTACCTGAGGCCAAAAATAAACTTGTTGTTGTGTTTAACTACCCCTTGCTGTTTCATTTTTCAGCATGGACTGCCAGCAGTTCGCACAAATCTGTATCCTTTTGTACAATCACGTTGCCACTGTCAGAGATCCATGAGTGGCGTATTTTTTCATTTGTTCTTGTTTCTACAAGATGAAATTTTAATCGTAACTTCAGGATGTAGGAGCTTCCACTAAGATTATTACACTCAATTTTACACTTGTTCACAGTAATTTTGAAATGGTGCTTTTTTATTGCACATATCTGAAGCAATAGTGTATTAACAATAAGCATTACATGGAAGTTTACCATAAATATTTGCTTCTGCATAAAACTATGTGACAATTTAAGCTGAGTGAGTATTATTTGGGCAAATCAGTGAATGTGAATTTTTTATCCATGTAATGTCTCGTTTGCCCCATCCACAAGTCCAATTTTCGCTGGCTTAGACATGGTTCTAGCTTTTGCATCATAATTGATTTTTTGATGTCAAAAATTGATTATCACGCAGAAACTAGCACCACGAATCGCGGGCCACAAAAGTTCAACATGTGATTGAAAGGATTTCACTTTACGGGTCGTTTTTGAGTCTTTGACACTATCCGTTGTTTGTGTGTGTTTTTGTATTAACTTGTATATTCTACATAAAAAAGTGTTTCATGATGACCAACATTTTCTTTGACGAAATAAATGGTCCATTCAGACCCAGTTTTGATCATTCCAATGACATATTGCATTGGTAACAATGGAACACCAATCGAAATTCTTGCTGGATTCACAGAAGAAAATAATTTGTTGGAAAAATTGCAAAATGCAGTGAAGGTTGGTTGCTTTAACCCCGATATAAATATTGATTTCGCAATATAAAATAGAAGGCTGATGGCATATTTAACCGCGTACGATGTTCTATATTCTGTGTAAAAAGTAGGCTACTTTTTTAATTGCATAAGCCTGTGGTTTTTGCTACTGGCTTTTTCCAAAACAATCTGTTTGGCGATTAAACTAGTGGCTGATATGTACCCTAGTAGCTCTTATGTACCCTATTTATTCGAGTGTATATAAGGCGCACTCATGTATAACGCGCTCCCTGATTTTCGATTAAACATAGGAATATCTTAGCTTACTTCCTTCGGCTAATTCACCCCCCGTATATAACACGCACCCGGACTTGGAGTTTATGTTTTGCTAGAAATTTTTTCGCGTTATACTCGAATGATTACGGTATATGCTCATGATTTGCATACTGCATTATACAAAAATAATGCCAACGTTGCATTATTATTTAAATTAATCCAAAACTGAGATAAAAATTCATCGAATTGAGAAGCTTTACTTCGTTTTGCAAAAAAGTAAAAAACACCCATACTTAGTTCAAACTTACCGCGAGGGTGGAAAGCCGGCTTTTAATATTCTAGGCAATGGGATATGAGTAAGATTTGCATTAACAGGTATTTTCAAGTAGTTCACCTGCGAGTTATTCGAAATAGTTTTACTCTGGGAATCTGTGTCAGTTAAGTAGCTCTAACTATCTGCTAAAAGACAGTCGCATTTGTGAAAATCCATAGTTTTTATGAAAAAAAAAAAAAACGAAGGAAAACAAGAAAGAAGTAAGAAGCTAACTTGCAAAATCAGCTTCAAAGCTCCTTGTAGCGTCGTGTTTGCCGTCACAAACTTTTTGTTTGTTCGATAAATTTTATGAAACTTCTCTATGTGTGCTGCAATAAATCATTTGCGAATCGCTACTTTTGCCCTGTAGGTTTTAATTTATGAAATCTAAATTTACTGATTGGTTAATTAAAGGGGCAATAAACCCTAACCTTTCTCTTAGGCTTAAAAATAGCAATAAAACTCATGTTTTCTGATTGCATTGGATTTACATCCTGAAACGTCTTCGTTTAAAAGTTATACTCAGCTTTTTAACCACTTTGGAATAGAGGTGCACACTGTCGTGTTTCCGTTGGCAAACCTTTTGTATGGATTTCCTTTGTCAGTGTGCATTTTGACGTCATAGCGTTCTCTGCAAAATAAGCTTTGCCAGTCTTCTTGAGAAATTGTTGTGGCGAAACAGCAGTTCGCTGGACGTGTACTAGTGTAGGTAATAGTGGACTAGTGATATTTACCAAATATGAATTGAAAGGTATTTGTCTGAGTGATGACAGATGTTGGTCAGACAGCAATCTGCTAGACTACCAGTACTGCTGCATTATGTCAAACTGGTAGGTTACTGGACACCTGTACATGTAGTAGGCCTACATGGTCTACTTCATCGACCACTGAATTTCATGTATATTTTGTGAACATGTGCAGTAGCAGAGTAGCCCACCGATAATTCAATGGTCTATTGATTGGCCTGCCTACTCATGAACTCGAAAATACTTCCGCTTTCTACACTAGTTCTACAATTGCAACAAAATCACCCTAAATGCGATATTATATATTTGTGGATCGTAGTCTACCGTTGAAAGCGTAAGCACGTAGGCTCCATCTCTTATTTTACAATGTCGCATTCTGTTTTGTTCTCGTTAACAACAAAATAAACTTGATTTGTACTCGGTTAACATCACGTGACTCATGTGCGCAAGTGAATGGCGTTTCTCATATTATCTTTATTTTTGTGGCAGAAAAGTCAAGATGTTGTTAGCACACCACCAATGCTGAATACCTCGCCTGCACAAGTAGCAGCTTCTTCGACACCAAGTAACAGTGCCCCAAGTTCGTCATCTGATCCTAATTCACCGGCTGAGGTATGTTTCTTGCGTTTCTTCATGCGAATGCAAATGCTATCAAGCAAGTTGTTAGCGAAATCGATGAGCCATGCCGCTGGTTACACGCTTCGGCGTAACACCGTGAGTGGCGAGGCCCATCTTCGCGGCTTAGTACCTTGGAAACACCGCTCTAAAGAAATGTCCAGCTGTGGCGACACTGTGTCCAATTTGACCGGCCTGGAAATCGAAAAACCTCCCGCACCGATAGCGATATCTTTATTAAATGCGCAAATCTGCCGGTTTTGCTCTTGCAAATTTGTCTAGTTATCAATGCAAAATGACATGGAAGAGGCAGGTGGAAGAGAGTGTGAAGAAAGTCGGGTTGAAGATCGAACGAGATGGAGGAAAGGAGTGAGAGCGATCGCGGAGGGAATGAGGTGTATTCGGCCACCTTCGGTGACGGGGAAAAAACCGAATTAAAACTGGATTGATGATGATGATCATGCATGAACTTGAATCCATGAAAACGTGCCTGATTTCAGAATTTAGTCGCACAAATATTTAATGCATGTACAGTTGTACAAATGTGGTTTGACCGTTACGCCAAACAAAGAGCTCAATGGTACACGCCAGAGCATAAACACAGAAAATCGATCACCAATTGAAGTTAAAAGCTCCCAACAGGCTGTTTCGCCGTGAAGCTCTTCAGGAGGGACGTTAAAAACCATAAAATGATAAAATCTTGTTTAAATAGAATCTATTTGACTACGATAAAATTTTATTCAACAAAACTGCCATTTCCTTAAAGCAGTAAATATATGTACAACTGTACACCGAAAATCGATCACCAATTGAAATTAAAACCCCCAACAGGCTGTTTCGCCGTGAGGTTTTTCAGAGGGGACGTTAAAAATCATAAAAAGCTCTATTTGAATAAGATTTTATCATTTTATGTTCTTTAACGTCCCCCCTGAAGAACCTCACGGCGAAACAGCCTGTTTGGGGGTTTTAATTTCAATTGGTGATCGATTTTCGGTGTACAGTTGTACATATATTTACTGCTTTAAGGAAATAGCAGTTTTGTTGAATAAGATTTTTTAAAAAAGTCTGGTGTTTGTTCGTGTTACCAATTGCTTTGTTGTTCAAAGTTGTAATTTATCACTGAAAGTCGAAAGTCTTATTGAGTTGGTTTTCGGTAATTTGTGGCATATCTTGATACATGCGTGATTTTTTGATTAAGTCGTTGCACAGTAATATTTGAGCTTGAGAAAAGTTGTGGACCTAATGGTAGAATGCTTGGGTTAAGCTTGTGGCTATCCGTTGTAGCTAAGGTAGAAAGAAATTAGTGTTGTTTCCCATTGCTTTTAGTGCTGTAATTTAAAGAGGCCAGCAAGATTCTCAAGCATGTGGTCTGAAACTGGAATTGCAGTCTGACAAATTAGCGTTACAAATCAAGAAGATTCAAACTCTAGAATCTATTTTCTTGCAGCAAAACTTACTAACAGCCTTGATAAATATGTGACATGATATAATTATTTTGTTAGTTATCAACCAATCCCGTCAATTTTCAGCAAACCAACCAATATGATGAAGACCTTGCATCTTCTCAGCCAGGTACATTTCTGTGCATGTTGTTCAAACCTTCGAAAGTGTGATGAGTTGCTTTGAAAAGTGATGGCAGGATTTTAAAGTTCAGAATATATACAATAAATATGAGACGAAAATAGCCAAGTAGAAAAAGTGAACTTTTGCTTTTGCATTATACTGCTTTGCTTACACTGCTGATAATGACATCTGAATCTATGTCATCAAAACGTTCAGTTTTGAGAATCACTGAGCCTTAGTCATTTCATCTTCAGCTATTTTAAAGTATTTTGGTGTTCAACCGTCGCTCACTCACTCGGCTAGTTATGCAGTAAATCTGCGGTGCTTGCCAAAATCTGGACCGTATGTTAAAAGGTGACTAATGTTGTGCTGTAGTTTCCACAATGTATTCGGATGATGATGTAACAGCGCCTGCTAACGGTGAAACATCAACAAAAGAGACTGCCAGCAGGTTGGTGCTTGTAATTTGGTCATTTCAACACTCTGTGTTGAATGTATGGTCGTTTTGTACAATTTTTAACGAAGTTGTATAAAGTCTGTTTAGAGCTGTTCGTGGCTAACTTTTCGATTGCACTAAGTGTTGATTAATGACGGCACAAATGTTAAAGGCTGTTTTCAAATTGGGTGCATGCTTCGCAAAGCAGCTATTGCAAAGCTTCTTTCGATTTTCATTGAGGCTCGCTGTGAAGTTGGTTGTAAAGTTGGGAGGAGTCACAAAAAATCGACTTCGAGTCCGAAGAGTAAGACTACGGATCCGCTCCGAAACCTGTTTAAGTGCTAATTGACAAACTTGAAAATATGTGTCCTATTGTGGAAATTTTTCAAAGTATTTGAGTTTTATGTACATGCCAAATATTAAACTAAGCTCCATAATATAACTTCAGTTTCTAAAACAACTACCAGTAATAGTGAAAATTGAAAACTCACAACATGTGCTACTATAAACAATTCAAAATTGAAAAGAAACATCGATATATTTTATCAGAATGTTATGCACATCATCTAATCTTGATTCACCTTAATAACTCAATTGGTCCCGCGAAATCTCATTGCAAAAGTAATAATTTGGTCAGCACCGTTTTTCTTTACATTAATGACAAGTACCTAACTATAAGCTATGGAATAAAATTTATTATCATCAGTCTATGAGCCTAAAAACGGGAAATGTGAAATAACTCAAATGTACAATATTGTACACAACACTAAACATTAAATGAATGAAATTTGCAATATAGACATCAGAGTCGGATCACTTACAATTCTATTTTAATGTAATTCCAGTTTTCATGTAACTGTAATTATAATTAACGTTATAATTACAATACAAAGCAATTGTGATAATGTAATTAAAAATGTTCAGGTTTGCTTGTATATAATTGAGCCAACTCCAATACACATCATGCATTGTCATCGCTTACTAATCTGGCCCCTCTCCTCCTCCGCAACAAAAACGTTATGGCATTATATATTTACAAACTAATTTGTTCATTTTTGCGACAAAACGAGTTTTTTTTTTTTTCGAAAAAAAAAGGGCTCACAAAGTCGCGATAATGTTCACTTCAAAATATGACTCTATAGCTCATTTTTGGAGAATGGTTTTTATCGTCATCAATCAAAAACAAAGGTTTGAGATTAGATTTTCGCTGAACTGATTCAAAATCTCTCGATTCTACTCCGGTTACGGAGCCTGTTTTTTTTTTTTTTTAAATAAATCCGACTCCGGTTCTGCAAAGTGCACCCGGATATCCTGCTCCGGTACGGATTCGGCTCCGTGCCCACTCTAGTTGATGGCAACATACTTGCTACAAGTCGCTGTAAATCGCTTTCGCATTAGTAGCAGCTTGAATAGACTTAACCTGGTTATAAATAATGGTGAAGTTTTTGTTGGAAAGCTGTAAAGTCTGTATATCAGTGTTTTTTATTCTTATTTCGTTTTTCTAGCCTTTGAAGTTGGTTTTGTAGCTTTTTGTGAAAGGTTGCGGTTACAGGATTGGAACCTTACAATAGAGCAAGCTCGGTGGTCAGCGAGTTCGAGTAGCCATTAAGTATAGTAAATAGGCTGAGCAAATCTCTTCGTGAAATTTATATTTTAAGCTTCTGGTTAACTGAGTCGTAATCGATGTTGAATCTACGAAATTGTTTTTTGATGAAATAAATATTCTTCTTGACTTTTGCGTATTCTCTCAGCTTATTTTACCTGTGGTATAATCACTATGTGATGATTCCTGAGCCTGCCGATGTATGAAATGCACTGTGTAGCTTGACGCTATTGCGTTTAGTCAACTGATTGGTTTTGTAGGTTGCAGTGTTTGTTGGTTCCTCGACCAGATAAAAAAGGAATCAAATCTTCTGAGTACTTGCGGCGTTACACTGAAGCGTGTAATGAGTGGCGAGGCCCATTTGCGCGCCTTGGCAGTGGCAGCACAGCTTCGAAGAAACGTGACAGTGGTGGCGGACCGTTGGCGTGATTGTGTGTGATTTGAGCAGACCAGCAATAGAATCCTAGACCTTCCGTACCAATGGCGAAGTTTTGAACAACTACATCAACCAGCCAGTTCTAGCTCACCTAGTACTAACTAATAAATATTCCAACCAACCAAACCAAGTAGATGGCTAAATGCTACAGTATATTGGCATTGCAGCTGATGATAAGCTTACAGTCTAGCCCTGCGTTTCTAACCTTTTATGTGCGACCCAAATAAACTGATGAAGTTCACTCTCTTAAATAACATAAACGGTGCCTTTGGTTTCTCAAACAGTAGGGTAGGCAGTGCTCATATTGCACTTTCATGTTTGCCTTAGCCAGCCTAGTGTAAGTCCTTGTTTTTTAGTAACAAAAACTTTGGTCATTCTTAGAAGTTGCTTTGTTTGAGCTTGTAAGATTTACAGTATGTGTTACAGCTCTTCGCCTTCCACGAGTGAAAAAGTTCAAAAACTTCAGAATAGGATCAAACAATATCGTGAAGAGAAAGCTGCACAATCTCAAATGGTGAGTGTGTGATCTTTGTGCTGCGCGTTTAATTGCTTTGCATTTTATGTTTAGAAGCTAGCTGGTTGTTGATTTTTTTGTTTGTAAATAATCTTCTGTATCGCGTTACTGGCCTAGTTAAGCGGCTCCGCTCTCTGGCCAAGCCTTCCTGTGCGCAGGTCACAGATCCTACGTGACGGGTTCGATTCACCGCTGGAGCTGATCGCATTTAGTATATGTACCGGGTTGTTGCTGGTTGACAGGTTCAAGCTCGCTTTGCACTCTCCCTCAGATACTGTTCAATTTTCTGGCCTTAGTACTGTGGTATTGTTAATTATGAATTCATACCGCAGCGCGAAAATAATTATTTCTGATTATATTCGTGTCAGGAAATAAGTAGGTGGAATTGCTTGGTGGAACCAGGAAGTTAATAAAGCTATTCGTGCGAAAAAAGTGGCCTATGAGGACTGGCTTGCAAATTAATCGTCAGTTGAAGTTCGTTCGCAGTGCTCTGAAGCACATAAGGTGGCAGCCACAAAAGTTAAACTGCTTAAGGATGGATAATGGTTTCAAAACGGCAAATAAAGTGTTTGGCAGACTGTTTGTGTAGAAAAATATCTCAAACCGCTTTCTTCATTGAAGATTCAACTGGTGTCATCCTGAAAGATCAAGATGCTGTCTTGATTCGGTGGAGAGAATACTTTGGTGATCTTTTAAATCCAATTGATATTTTATCGTCTGAAATTCACGCGAAACAGATTAAGGAAGATATTCGGATAACTAACGCAGATATGAAATCATTGAAAGCTAAAAAGGGAGGATGATATCAGACGAGCGATCGTGTTTGTCAGATGGCATGTAAGACTGGGCAAGCACCAAAGCAATGGCAAACCAGTGTGGTAATACGTACCACAAGAAAGGAGACGAGAGAAAATGCACCAATTATAGGGGCATCTCTCTCTTCAGTGTCCCGGGTAAAGTCTATGTCAAATGCCCGAAAGTCTGAAAAAAATGCCGTGAAACAGTCAAGCCCAAAAGTAACGAATGCTCAGTGTGACTTTCGGCTTGGCCGAAGCACAATGGACCAGATCTTCGCCTTGCAGTAAATCTTTGAGAAATCGTGGGAATGTTCGAAAAAGGTCAATGCGTGATTTCATATCTTCAAAAAGAATGTGCTCACATTCCTAGTGACAAGCTTTGGGCAATGCTATTACAGTATGGCATTGATGGCCAGTTACTAACTGCTATTACGTCCCTGTACAACAGTGTACTGTACACATTGTACAGTACATGCATTCCGAGGTCTGTGTTCGCGTAAGCAGCGTAAGAACAAAACCTTTCGGAGTAAGTGTGGGACCACGGCAAAGCTGCTCTCTTGCACCAATTCTGTTCCTTATTAATATGGATAGAATAGTTAAGAAAAGTGAGTCTTGTGCGGAGTAAAGATCGGTAATTGTACTGTACAACGTCTGTTATTTGCAGATGATTTTGCGCCACTCGACTCTGCCCGAAATGGACTCCAGCAAGCTTTTGACAGGTTTTCAGATGCACGCTCTGCGGCCGGAATGAAAATCAGTGCAATAAAAACCGTAACCATGTGTCTGTCCAGATAAAGCAGTGCTCTCGCCATGTTAGTGGAGTAT
Source organism: Trididemnum miniatum (assembly GCA_964006365.1). Taxonomy (NCBI): domain Eukaryota; kingdom Metazoa; phylum Chordata; class Ascidiacea; order Aplousobranchia; family Didemnidae; genus Trididemnum; species Trididemnum miniatum. The sequence continues at coordinate 5,464,688 of OZ023236.1, forward strand.
CACCAAAACAGTCGGAGAAACTCGAGTACCTCGGCGTCTCATTCACAAGTAATAGCAGACGAAATAGCGAATGGTATATTCGCATCGGAAAAGCAAGTGCAGTAATGCGCCAGCTCCACCAATCTGTGGTACTGAACCGGGAGCTTTGCACCAAAGCAAAGCTGTCTATTTTCTGATCATTCTAGGTTCATATTCTGACTTGTGGCCGTAAGTGTTGGATCATGAATGAGAAAGCGAGATCTCGAGTTCAAGCTGCCAAAGTGGGATTTTTGCGACGAATTAGCGGTTCGACCTTGTTGGACAGGGCAGATATTTGTGATTCTCCAAACATCGAATCGCTGCTTCTCCGACTAGAAAAATCGCAAGTGCGCTGGTATTGGACATGTGGCGCGAGTGTCTCAGGAAAGAACAGCCAAAAAACTGCTTCGTTCAACACCTGTTGGTGGAAGGCCTAGAGGCCGTCCCTGAACTCGATGATAAGATTACATTCAAGATCTAAGTTTGTCTCGCCTTCGCATCCCACCAGAGCATCTACCCTTTGTCGCCTAGGATCGAGATTTGGGATCAACTGGAGCCCGGCCGCGGCCCTGGCCCCGGCCTGGGATGCCACTTTTTGCCCCGGTCCGGCCCCTGTCTGGGGGGTCATAAAAATTGGCCGGGGCCGGGGTTGAATTTCAAATGTATTTACCGTATATTCCGGCGCATAAGACAACCTTTGAAGTGCAAAAACCCACCCTTAAAAATTGGGGTGGTCTCCTTCAACGAATGTAAAAGTCGTATCTTAATTTTTACATGAAGATTTTTTATTTTATATGAAAAATGCTTTGGTGTTTAAAAATAAAGTTCGACATGCTCTAATGAAAAGCGTGTACAATTACGAAAGCATTACGTACCACCACTGACGGCATTTACGTGAGGAGTGAAGACGCTAGTAGCCTGCTTAGCTATGTATTCTAGACACAATGTAAAGTATTGTATAAACCCCGGTCGGAGCTCTGGCCCCGACCAAAATTGTTGCCCCGATCGTTCCCTAATCGAAATGTTTGGAGACTCCCAACTTGAGCAGGTGCCCCCACGATTAGCAGGTCTAGAAAAGTGAGTGAGAAAATAATTTGATTTTCTTTACGCTACAGGTGTTTCAATGAACTGCTGTGTGTATTTTTTGCATCTAGTCGCAATCTGTCATGCGATTGTTTTTTTTTTCTTATAGGACGAGCGAAAGAGAGAAATAGCTCGGCGAACTACTGGCAAGCAAATCCAGGAAATGAAAGAAAAACAAACAGAAATGAAACGAAAAATGGAAATTGCAGAAAGAAAAAAAGAAGCGGCTGAAAAAAGGTGAGTTGCTGATAAGTGACGGCTGCAGCTTAAACGTAGTGATTTTTGTGTCAAATAGGTGCAGCGACAAGTTAAAGGCGTCATGTTGGTTCTGTTGTTGTAGTCTGAAAAGGATTCAGTTATCTCGCTGCTACCAGAGTGTGTTGTATATTGGTATTTTGAAACAAGAAAATTCCAGCAGAATATGATTCGTGCGTTTTCACATTATTTACCAATATTGCGTTTATATGATATGCCATTAGGCCTGCAATTCTTTTAGCGTAGCGGATCTTTCAACCGGTCCGAAAAATAATTTCCTACCTGTTCTTGTTCCTGGAAAACCATATTCATTTCCCTTATTCTGTGTTAGCGATAACTCTTTAGGTTGTGTAATGATTGAAAGTTTTGATTATATAATTTTGAAAAAAATCACTTTTAATTTTCATGAGTGTGCGCTGCGCAGCTGGCAGCGGTTACGCACTAGTTTGAAAAAAGGAATTTATCAACGTTATTTTCCCCATTCGGAAAGGGAGAGAAAATCAACGGTCAGGTGCAGCCAAGTTTTGAAAATATGCAATACCTCGGGTGCTGCTCTACTATACTGAACAATTCAACAATTGTGTACCATCATCCCATAATAAAAAACAGTTAATTTGCTAATCTGACACTAAAAACTCTGATAAAAACCAACGTTTCGGAAGTATGAACTACCTGCCTTCGATCAAGGTACAACAAAAGCAATCAAGACGAGTCACCACTTAAATACAACAAAGTCACGTGATTAAAACGTAAACAAAGTCATGCGATTAAATTTTTTTATGTTTTAATCACGTTGCTTTGTTGTATTTAAATGCTGACTCGTCTTGATTGCTTTTGTTGTACCCTGATCGAAGGCAGGTAGTTCATACTGCCGAAACGTTGGTTTTTATCAGTGTTTTTAGTGTCAGATTAGCAAATTAACTGTTTTTTAAACTTCTACTGGCCGCATCAAAAAATATATCATCTCATAGTATTTTTCAATTTTCTCAGGGAAGCATTGGAGCGAGTTCGGTCTGAGATAGCACGTGACCGTGCGGAGAAACAAAAGAAATACGAAAAAGATACGGAAGAGAAGAAGATTGAAAACGAGAAGATCATGAGAGAGAGAAACGAAAGAGCACAAAAAGAAACCGAAGAAAAAGCGAAGTTGCGAGAAAAGATCTCTAGAATACAAGTAATATATTGCTGGCGATTTTCGTATTTAAGAACTGAATAGGTTAAATTTTTTGCGTAAGTTGGAAGACGTTTGGAATTTTGTTGTACCACTAAAATTTTTAGCCAATCTTTATGTTAATGCAAGAAACCTACCTGCTTTAAAAGTTGATTTTGGTGGTGTTGTTGGCGGCTGATGAGATACTGAAGTATACAATTCTGCGTAATGCATCGTTTTATGTGAGTTGTTTTGACTTTTACAGTGTCAATTCAGCTTGCATGTGCGCACAAAATACTTTTTTTGATGACTTGCGAAATTGCTAATGATAAATTTAGGTTATACATTCACAATGTCGCAAAGTAATGCGCTTCTCTTGTTTTCAGTTTCGTTTTCCTGACGGTTCCACTCTCACGCGTCAGTATGATTCTTCTCACAACCTACAAGTCTGCTATGATGATCTTCAAAAGGATGCTGCCAGCAAATTGCCTCAAGATTTTGAACTGTTCACTACCGTACCGAGCTATGTGTTTGGGGAAAGCGACTTGGGGAAGTCCCTGATTGAACTCGGCCTTGTACCCAGTGTGGCAGTGTATGTGAGGCCGAGGCGTGCCTTGGTGAGTTTCTTCGTACTGTATTTCGGCGCAGTTTAATTTGCAAACAACGTAAAAACTCATTGCAATTTTCTTCCAAAGCTTGTAGTCGCCGTCAATTACCGTAGTAAATTTTATTTTTGTCTATTGAGTAGGGTTCTATGCCTTTCACGTACAATATGTGGTACTGACATTAAGTGTTTGCTTTAGATCAGTGGTCGGCAACATGTTTCTCGTACAGTGGACCGGTTTGAAAGTGAAATTTTTTGCAGACCAACCTTTGAAAATCACAAATGTTTTGGCTGGTTTTATTTAGAACTGAAAACCTGGATTTTGTTTTACTCGTACTATATTATTTTACTTTTTAAATCTTGCTGCAGCAGCTTTGCTTTAATTTTTTATAGTAGCTTCTCAAGGCTGATTCCTAACGTTATTATTCTCTCTTTTCACTATGTTCTTGCGCTATTTGCTTTGCACAAGATTTACAATCAGATGTCAGCATAATTAAATGTTCGCTGATAAATAAAAAGATTTTACTACGTAATTAGGTTAATTTTATGATTTTGAATAATTTTGCAACACTGGGTTACCAGAATCAAGCTATCAAGCATTTTTTTTAAACGTCCAAAACTTGCATCTAGCATTATAAAAATGTTTCACATTCAAAGCTTTTAATATGAAAACGTATGCGGACCGGTAACAACCTTCAATCGGACGGGCACCTGGCCGCGGCCTGGTGGTTGTCGACCACTGCTTTAGATAACCGAAATTTCGTGAAACGAGCTTTGTTGTGAACTTAATGAGGAAAGATGGCAGTAATTTTATTGCTAATTTTTTAACAAAATGTCGCGACACAATGACCTTGCAACTTCGAAATTAGTGACTAGAATAACGAAATCCAGGTGGTATGTTACTTTTAAAATCGTCAATCGTCATGTTCTAATTGTAGTCGCTTAGAAAGCACATTTTGTTTTGTGTCCCGTTATAAACCAGTTTGTTTTTTGTGGCTGCGTTTCAACTACGTAATTGTATATACGGATTTGCATTCAGGTGGGTAACGATGATGATGCCATTATCCGGTGTTGTCCCCATTTGATGGAGGTGGCCGGATTGACCTCATGGAAATTGCACGCACTCTCTCTCTCCATTTAGTTCTGTTGTGGGCATCCTTTAAATCCAGACCAGGCTTCAAGCGCTCTTCTACTTGCTTTCTCCACGTTCTTTTCGGTCCTAATGCATTTCTCACTGCATCACCATCCTCTTTTCTCACAACATGCCCCAACCATCTCACTCCACTTGCTTTGGCCATTTTATGTATGGTTTGATTCAATCCCAACATATCCATCATATCTTTTCTATTTTTTCCCTCCGCGAGTTCTCTTATCGGTGTTGCACCATAACATAGCGGTGCTCATAGGTGCGACGCTTCTGTTGTCTTTTTTGTCTGACCGTCGTATTTTATTGCCCTTTATTTATTTATTTTTTTTTTGAAGTTTCTGCTCCCGACCTGGGTATTGCAACCATGCGCCCTCTTGTATTCTGTTAACTCCTCTTTTCCCACCTGCGTGCCATAACGTTAATCGTTTTGTTGCCCCTTTCCTTTTCTTGTACCGCGTTATATTTCTTAATCTTATCGCATTCTTTTATTGTGTTGACGGTGCGGAAAGAAAAGACACTACAACTAGTTTGGCGCCACACATTGTTCTTGCCATTGCTCTTTCTATTCTTCTCAAGATTCTTTTTCTCTCAAACACCACGTTTCACTGCCATACAATATTGCAGACCGCTTAACTCTGAAAAACTCTTGCTTTGATCTTTAACGAAAATGTTTTTCCAAGCAATAACTCACTACATTCTCTAAATTTAATCCAACTAATTCTCATTCCTGCTGTAACTGCAGCCTCACATCCTCCACTAGTTTTCAATTTGTCTCCCAAATAGCAAAACTCATTTACTGTTTCTACTCCATCTCAATAAATTCTCAGTTCCTCATCTAAAGTTTTGCATGATTTGCCAACAAAATTATTGGCCAGGCCAGGGGTGACTCTTTTCATGGATGTACACCTCCGTGAACCCACCTCGCGCAGTTTGTACAAAAGACTGCGTCAAATCAAATCTTCGTTGTACTACGCCGAAGCAAGTGGCGAGCTCCATCTCTACGGTTTAGCAATTGGGCAACACAGCTCCGAAGAAACATCGCAGCGGTGGCGAGCCGTTGGCGACACTGTCCGGTTTAACCGACCCGGTAATCGAACCCCAGACCTTCTGCACCGATAGCGATGTGTTAACAAGTTAGCCAACTGGGAGTTATTGAGGTGGTGGAGTCGGTTTAAATTTCTGATGTTGATGTTTAGGCTCATTCAGATCCGTCCCAATCTTCCTTAGTCGGAAATCTTTTCTCGTACTTAATGCTTGTTTTAATGTTTCCTTTCAATACGTTGAAGAAGGTGTGGGAGTTAATAAAAGGTTCTGGGGCTTCTGGTGATTCCGCTTCACCCCGTGCTTCGTCCCCGTCTCAAAAGTATAATGACAACTTAACAACAAACAGGTAAAGCTGTCCTCGTTGTTTCTGCTCCTGGTATCTCTAACTAGGCTCAAAATTTATATTTTTATGTTGGAAGTTCCAAATTGAGATACGAAAATTAAACAAAAACGAATATGCTCTGTGATAACTAAAGTGAAAATGTTGCTTTGCTGTCTTAAGGTTAGTAAGTAACTTCAAATAAAAATGAAATCTTTATTGTACTCGTGTTATTACGCCGAAGCGTGTAACGAGTGGCGGGATCCATTTCCGCTGCTTGGCGCCTGGGCAACACGGCTCTGACAAAACGTCGCGACGGTGGCAATCCGTTGGTGACACTGCCCGATTTGACCGACCTGGGATTTGATTCCTTGACTCTCTCGCACCGATAGCAATGTCGTAAGAATTGAGCTAACCGCCGGTCTTCAGTAACGTTTTTAAGATTTAGTCAAATCGAACTAAGATACGTCAGACAACTTTTGAATTTGAGTTTTAAATACGCAACGGCTTCAGCAATAACGTACGCGTATCATTCAAGATAAAATGAGGAAAATAGGCAAGCTTTAATGGCAAAACATTGGCGAAACACAAAAAATCACGAAAAAATATCAATTTTGTAATATTGTCAACGTCAGCACTAAAATTAGATAATTCAGCTGAGCAAGTTATGGTTATGCAAGTATTAGCGATCTACCGCTACCTACGTAGCTTCAGGCCGCTTACGGTTTAAGCAAGTTGTAACTGTGTTTCAAAGATACCACTCAAAAGTACTTATGTCAGTAGTTTTGTCTGGCGTGAACTTTTGGTTTTGAATATGTTTTTGAATTCTCTGAACTCCCAAATTGAAAGAAAATTATCCGCCAAATCAGCAAAAACCATGTGCTTATTGCCAGCAGTTTGCTTGCCACACAAGCAACTCGTTAATAAGAGAGATTTCATTTGTAAGCAAGCTATTGTAGTTCAAGTTTCCGTTTCGGGTGTAGCTGATCGACCTGGTAAGTAAACTGATAGAGGGATCGCAATGGTTTGATTTTCTTCTTAAACGGAGGGGTTTATTCTCAATTTAGTTGCCCAAAGAACTGTTATCCCTGGTTGCGTAATGCTTCGTTTTCAACCTTTCAGCATCGTTTTCAATCTCTTCACGTTTGTTGGTTTTTAGCTGCACTGACGATAATAATGAACTTTGACAAACGATGCGATGAAAGTTGATGAGCAATTCAATTACAAAAACCAGGAAACCGCTAAGAGCACTTTGGCGGACGTTTCGGCTCATTTGTGGTGCCGGCATGTTCAACGCTATGCATCAACAATACAAAAGCTTTCATGGCACAAAAAGTTACGACTTGGCTCGGCGTAGGCTAAAGCGCTGACAATGGCACCAAAAGCGAGCCGAAACGTCCGCCCTAGTTTTTTTTGACTGTTTCTAGGCGGTGATATGTCAAAAAATCAAATCTTCGTAAAACAGGGCTCCCAGAGTTCAGTATTTTGCCGGATTTCCGGTATTTTGCACTTCAAATCGGCACCCACTGATATTATTCCGAAAATGCTTTTTTTCTAAAAGCACGGGATTTTTTGCGTTAGGTAATTGACTTTTCTCTCTTCAGCATGCGTTTTTATACGAGTGAGAAAATTGATATAATTATCTGCAGTGTTGTATAGTCTCATCATGCTGCAGTGAAACTAACTTCACAATTGTAAGATTGTTGACGTGATAAACCATGTTGACAAACAAGCAGCTCGCTTGTTATAGGCCATAAAAAGTTGAAATAGCATAATTGTGACATCACAGCATATTGCATTGTGGTATGATCCCTGCGTAACTAGATTATTGCACTTACGCGCTACCAACTAGGAAGAGCTTATTTTGAAGGTATAAAGGTAGGGCTTGTGAAAATGATTGTCGAAATTCAGATTCTGTTCGGTTTAAGTGGAAGTGATTAGGCCTAGGTTCGGTTCAAGTAAAAGTGATCATAGGCGCACGAAGGGGGGGAGGGCACGGTGCCACGCCCCCCCCCCCATTTGGCCTTGTAATAAGGTGCTAAAACCTAACTTTCAGTCTATAATTTCTCAAACTAATAATGGTTGCAGTTTCCTTTCACTTATTTTAGCCAAGCTTCTGCTTTTAGACATAAGCTGCGAAAATATTTTTGCATTGTCCATTGTGACTGCGCTCACTGCTCGCCCTTTTTCGGTAAAAGAATGTGCTAGAATGAGTATTTTTTATGTGAAAACCGTAAAATTTCGTTGACGGCTGGGGTCTACGCCCCCAGACCCCCGATTTTAGCCCCCCTTTGCCAAATTCTGAGTGCGCCAGTGGAAAGTGATTGTCACATGTCAGAGCATTTTCTGTTTGTATAATACATAGTAGGCTACATAAGGCATTGTTACAGCATATTATGCAGTTAAACACACAAAAAATTACTTTTTTTAGGTAAAAAATGCAAAAATTTTCAGTGAATTGCGCCCGGCGGCTAGGGGCTGGCTCCCGGCCGCTGGGGGCTTGGCCCCCAGGCTCCCGACATAGCCCTCCTTTTCCCTTTTTCTGACCTTCCACTTTTTCCGGCTTTTTCACCATTTTTGGCTGGTAGCCTTGGTTATAGTCGCCTTGGTATGCTGAAGCGTGTAACGGGTGGCGGAGCCCATCTCCGCTACTTAGCGATTGGGACGTCACAGCTCGAAAGAAGCGTCACAGGGGTGGTGAGCCGTTCTCGACATTGGTTTGATTTGTCCGGCCCGAGAATTAAACCCCTAACCTCTCTTCTTGATAGCGATGTCTTCAACCACTGCGGCACCGGCCAGTATTTATTCAAACATGGTACTCGTCTTAGCCTCTTAGTTCACAAACAAATTAACTCGAGTCGAATTAATTGCGGTTGAAATCCAACAAGCTGGTCCCCTGTTGTTACTATTTTAAAGCGTCATTGAACTAGGAATTATAATTTACGCAGCTCAGTTCGTCGTCGCAACGTAGCAGGCAGTGGCAGGGAAGCGGTACGAGATGGCAGAATGCATCGGCTGCATGACGTCAAACGAGACGATGACGATGACACAGCGACTTGGAATGGCAATTCAACTCAACAGATGTGAAATGTGCAATGTTTATTTGATGCGATCAACAGGTTGGCCAGTTGCGGTCTTGTGGGTTTCGCGAAGAAACCCACCATTTATCGTAATTGTTTTAAAATTAACACCAAATTTCGTGGTTCAAAAATCAAATCAAAGCCATTATACTCCACAGTTTTACGCCGAAGCGTGCAACGAGTGGTGGGGCCTATCTCCGCAGCATAGAGCCTTGGTTACACAGCTCCGAAAAAGAAATTTTGTAGTTGTGGAACTTAAATCTGATTGCATATTATGACATTTCTTTCGTAACGCTTGGTTTGCTGGCCCATGCTGGTGTTATCAAGGTCCTTTGAGTTCACCAAGTCTTTTCTTAAATCTATTTTGGTGAAGCCAATTGATGATGAGGTCCATGAGGATATTGGCTTGTTGTTATTTTCTTGTATTATATCGTCTGCTAGTTTGTGATTAATAAATGATTTAGAATCACCAGAAGAAAGTTTGAAATTTTGATATTTGTGAAACGAGACACTTGAACCGCACAGAATTTGCTGTTTCCGATATTATAGTCTGCTACAACATGTTTCAGTTGAAAACAGTGCAAGATTGATCTGTTCTCTGGCGGTCGAGTGGATAAAGCGTCTGCCTCAGAAACTATCAGAGCTGGGCACTTAAGAATTAACTAAGCGCCACGCAAATTCCGCAAACAATTTTTTGAGGTAAAAGAGCACAACCGCAAATTGCGCAATCAGATTTTTTAACCGTGAAAGCGCAACCACGAATTGCGCAAGCAGATTTTTAAAACGGCAAAACACAATCGCAAATTCCGCAATTGAAGTTTTGGAGTGGATAAGTGCAAACGCAAATTGCGCAAACAATATTTTTTAATGATAAACCGCAACTGGAAGTTTTATCATAAACTAAAGCGCAATCAAATTCGCTACCTATGGCTTATTTCCTAACTCGTTCGGAGCAAGGTCAGACAGCAGGAGCTTTTTGTAAGAGTGGCGCAGAGGAGCAGCTACCATCCCACCACGTCATCTTGCGTTATATATCAGTTGTCACCACTGAAATGGCGCTCGCGAATGAGCGGCCTGTTGATAACAACATGGTGGGCTGGCTGAGGACGAGACTGTGCCCCCAGCATCTAGCTCGGTTTGGCAGCATTTTTAATCTTGCTCCGTTCGAAGATATCCTACTATTGCAAACCACAATTGCACATGCGTTTATCGCACTGCACATAGGTGGGCGGTACCGCGGTACTTTTTTAGTACCGGTACCGTCGGTACTTTGGAAAAAAGTTCCGGTACCGCAGTGCCGGTAAATAAATTTGAAGGTAAGAAATGGAAAGAAACAGTCAAACTTCCTCTTGATTGAATCTTGCTTATTTTCTTGTAAGAAATCACTCCTTAACTGATTCACAAATAAAACTAATTTCAATAAGGTAACCTGCACTCTGAAACATACAACACAACTTATTACCAAATATTGAACAACATGCTTTTCAAATTTTTGTCTCGAGGGGAATCCCCAAAACATCATAGATCACACAGATTAGATTATTATTAACAATGGTATGGGGGCTGTGGCAAGCGAGGCTGGTCGCTACACATGAGCAAACTACGGCCCGCGCGCCAAATCCGGCCCGCCGGCACTTACACAAACTTAAACTTCCCCCGTGAATTGAGCGGAAGACCTTTTTTTTCCTTAAGAGATCATGGGTGGCAGTGATTTTCAACAAAATAAGCCTCAACGGTGCAAAATTGGAATAAAAAACGAGGTGAAAACCTTTCATTTCGGAGATCACATTCGTACGTGGACCGTGATCTCTAGAAAAAGTCTTCACCTTGTTTTCCAATCAGCGAGCGGCCCGCGGCTTCAACAGTTTTTCCAAATCTGGCCCTTCGTGTGAAAAGCTTGCCCACCCCTGTTCTAGGTTAAGTGGTAGTTCCAGCTTTAATGTGAAAGAATAAAATCTATTGCAGAGAGCAGTAGCATAGTATAGTTTGGCTTTATAAATAAGACGTAGCTGTATTTCAAAACAGGATAACAGCAGCGGCGGCGCTAGCTTCACGCTTGTGATAGGAAAAAACAGCGTCACGGACGCTAGCGAATTACTAGCATAACGGGTAGCGACGCTAGTGCCCAGTTCTGCCAATACATTTTTATTATGATTAACGACTGTTATTATTTGATCAGTCGCCTTATTTCTTGATTGTTTTGAGTAAAGGATAAAACCATCTAGGCTTCTGCATTTCCATTGAATCGATTTACCGAATCTTTGTTATAAAAGATTACTAGAAATAAAAACTTTTTTTGATTTGATTTTCCACTTTTATCCTCCATTCACGAGAAAGCGAGTTGTATTGCTATATGTCAGATTAGATATCCTCACTCGCTTGGGAGTTGACTTTTCTGAGGTTCCTCTTGTCTTTTGTTGAATTTGCTGCTTGTTCAAGCCACCAAGCAGCGACAAATATCGTGAAGTACCTTATCCAAGAACGCAACAACACGTCGAGGGTAGGAGTTGAACCGCGACCTTTCGATTCATTATAGTCGCCATAAAAACGGCCCTCCAGACCGTTCGGTCACGCTGCCGACATGACTAAGAACGATTTTAAAATGATTCAATTTTTTTGGTTCGTTCATTATGTAAGTACCGTACGCGTAAAAACGATTGTAAAATTAAACAAAGGAAAATATAAACCCATTAAACCGATTGGGTAAATCGATGTAATGAAAATGCACTATTTGTTTTTAACAAAGAATAATATATTTGATCTTACTCGGTAGGACTCAAAGGCAGTAATTGAGCGTGCTGAACAAAGCACAAGAAGTCCATACTGGTCTTTTTACGCTACTGATCAATATTGGTATTGTTTTTTGAAGCTGTTCTTTCGGTTTATTGTTCTTTTCATTTTATATCGTAAAGCTCTCGCTGAACTTGGGAAAGAGGGCCCCATTATTAAATTAGTCCAGGGCCCCACGTACTGTTAGGCCTTGGCTCCACCGGTCAATGACGGTCAATGCTTGGTCAATGACCATTTGGGAAATTCTCTTTGGTCAATGGCCAAAGTTTTGATGGAAATGCAAGCTTGGCTGCACTAGTCATTGACAAGGGAAATGACAGCTGAAATTTTCGCGTTCGTCTGGTCATTGACCGCTTTGCGAGAATTTACTAGTGGAGCGTAGTTCTTTGACCAATTTGACGAGAGTTTCATGTTTATCGTTTGCGCGTCTGACTACACCTCAACGTCACAATAGCATGTGAGTATACCCTTAATTAGTCGCAAAACTTCCGCATTCTTTTAAAAAAACCATAGCTAAAAAGATGGAAGAGTCAAGCAGTAGCGATGAAGAATGTACGATATTAATTGGTATGGCATTGGCTGAAAAAAATCGGCGTAAGAGAAAGCACAGAATGTGGGTGAGGAAAGTGTTCAGAGAAAGAAAAAAACGTGGCACATACAACCTGGTCCGAGAGATGGCAATGTGGGATAAGGAAATGTACTTTCGGTTCATGAGAATGACGCCCACAAGTTTCGAATGTTTGTTAAGATTGGTGGGTGAAAGGATATCGAAACAGACAACTAACTATAGAGAACCAGTGCCTCCTGAACAACGTTTAAGCGTCACAATTCGTCACTTGGCGACGGGTGAATCTCATATTTCGCTCAGTCTGCAGTATCGGATTGGAAGACAAACCGTGTCAAAAATAATTCCTGAAACATGCAAAGCTCTTTATGATGTACTCTCACGGACTGAATTAACAACGCCTGCAACAGCAAAAGAGTGGCTGGACATATCTAATGAATTTTATACGAAATGGAATTTGCCTCATGTAATCGGGGCGCTGGATGGAAAGCACGTTCGGGTGCGTTGTCCTAGAAATACGGGAAGTCTTTACCACAATTATAAAGGCTATTTTAGCATGGTCTTAATGGCGGTTTGTGATGCCAACTATCGTTTCCTATTATTCGATTTCGGGCAGTATGGCAGTAACAACGATAGCGGTGTATTGCTAAACAGCAAGATGGGTGAGCAACTTGAGCGAAACGAGTTTCACATTTCGGCCGCTTCTTCTCTCCATAAATGTGCATTCGATCCTCTTCCATATTTTTTGGTTGGAGATGAAATATTTCCCTTAAAGACTTACTTAATGCGTCCTTATCCTGGATCCGGCTTATCAGAGGCAGAGGCAGTTTACAATTATCGCCACTCAAGAGCACGTCGCGTCATTGAGAACTCGTTTGGAATACTTTCTGCTCGATGGAGAATATTTTTCACTGTGATCCATGGCAGTGTTGAAAACATTGAAAAGTCTGTGTTGGCTTGCCTCGCTCTGCATAACTTTTTGAAATCAAGTGACAGTGCCGCCTATTGCCCGCATGGATATGCCGACTTCGAAAATGCAGATGGAGAAATTACGTATGGACGGTGGCGCAAAGAAATTCCAGTAACAAGCTCTGGCAATGGCAACTCCGGACAGTTTCAAGCTCTACCGCAGCTCCGAGGTCGTAGATGGAGCAATGATGCAGTCGAAATACGCAACTGCTTAAAAGACTATGTGAACAGTGAAGAAGGGTCGTTGTCATGGCAGCTGAATTATGTTCGCCGAACGAAATGAGTAGAGCAATGCTGCCACACCTACTGCAATAAACTGCTGCTTTGACTAAAATGTTTTCTTGTGCCTCATTTTATTATTCTTTTTCATTTTGAAATTACGCAAGTAAATTACGAGTAAATTTTTCTTGTCTTACACCATGATGTAACAACGGAACTGTAGGGTGCGAATTGAACCCGAGACCTCTCATCTCAAGTCTTCTAAAACGACTCGGTCACGATGCCGGCATACAGTAGGTATGCTACAGATATGTCGAACTTCACTAGCCACTACGCCACAGAGACGATACGTTAAAACTACTTGTAGGAGACGGAGACGGTACGGTAATACTATATTTTTTAGGAATACCGGAATACTACTTTTCAGGAATACCGGAATTTTTAGGAATACCGGTAGAAACAAGAAGTAACAAGAAAAAAACAAAATATCTTCAATTTAAAAGCGCAGCCATTTAGACCAGGCATCGCATTTTTGCAGTTCGATTTTTCTACGCTGCTGTAATGTTGAGCTGTGAAAATCACGGACAGCTTTTCTTTGCATAAACTTGTACCTAGCTATTCTGCTCTATGATCGCTGCTCTCTCGAATGAATTAAAAAGTATTGCATTAAGGCTCAAGCTATGCTTTATTCTCGAATTTTCAAAAATGCACCATCAAAGTCGTGTTTATTGCAATATCATTATTTTTTAAACACCGCCGGGAGTCATTTCAGTGAACACAGATCTCGATTCTTCAGCAGCAGAAGAGCTGGAATGATGCTGTTCGTACCTCCAATCTGGCGTCGGCTGAGTGACAGGAACCGCATTGCTATCAAGATGTTGACAACTCGTACGAGGAGACCCAGCGCTGTATAGAAGCGATTGATGTTTAAAAATCACCTGGTTAATTTCGTGCTTGATCAAATACTTCAAGTTTTCCGGAAATACTTTAATTTCTGTAGCTATAAATTTTCCAAACATTTCATCTGCACCATTGTTACTGCTTTCTCTTCTCAGTTTCTTTTCTTTCAAGTAGGTTGTAATTTTGCCACACATTTCTTGCTCTGCATTTCTTTTTTTGTCTTTGCGTGGTTGTTGATCTGCTGCTGGCGATTGCTGCTCAGGAAGTGATTCGTTGTCGGCAACAGCATGGGAGCAGCTGCTGTCTTCATAATCTTCTACCAGGTGCATGAGAGACACATTTGAGATGGTAGTTTTGGGCCTCAAAAAACCATCTAACCAATTCAAAAACTTATATTCTTCTAAGCTTCTTCGAGCTTTTTCAACCGTCGCCAGGTCAGCCCCAGAAACGTTTACTTTTTTGAAGCGGGATTTTCTTTTGCTGTAGCGGTTAAGGAGTAGAGTCCAGGCTTGCAGTGATGCACCTGGGTCATTTCCAAGCACCTCGTCGATGCATTTCCATGCATTTTTTTTTTGGTTGGCTCTCTTTGTAGCTAGCCAATGATTTGTCGAATATGCATGGAAACTTTTGCACTTCAATACAAAGCTTTTCATATTCGAGCAGTGACATAATTGCTGCTACCATCTAGCTAGCCGGAACACGAAAGAACTAGATTTTCCAACCATTGATTTTCATTTGACTTTATGACGTCTCTTCAAAGTTTTTCAAACCATAGAAAAAATGCGCCAATGTCTTTGATGAAATGCCTTTGATTCTATTGTCTTTTGATGGAACGCGTCTGTCTACAAGTAGCGCAAGCGCATTTTGGTCATTAATTCCCGGTCACAAATATCAAAACTTTTTGATGTTCGTGACCAGGGAATATTCCCTGATTTTGCGGCATTGACATAGTTTGATCAAAAGCCGGCTCGGCTACACCAGTCATTGACCGAGAATTTCCCTTGTCATTGACCGCTCGATTCTGACATTTGGCTGTTCTGTTTCACTCCCTAAATTTCTG
Source organism: Trididemnum miniatum (assembly GCA_964006365.1). Classification (NCBI taxonomy): domain Eukaryota; kingdom Metazoa; phylum Chordata; class Ascidiacea; order Aplousobranchia; family Didemnidae; genus Trididemnum; species Trididemnum miniatum. Next base: position 5,479,891 of record OZ023236.1, read on the forward strand.
CGATGTCAGAAAAGAATGTCATGAAAGTCGGCTCCACTAGTCAATGACTGGAATATTATGGGAAATTCTCTTGGTCATTGACCGGTGGAGCCAAGGCCTTAATCCGCCCCAGAGTAGCACTGCGTGTCATCAGCGAAAAGTTTTATATCAAACTCGGAAACTTCAGGTGGATCATTGATAAACAAGGAGAATAAGATTGGGCCCAAATTTGACTCTTTGTGGCACACCGCACTTGACTTTTAATTTATTTGATGCAGTGTTATTAGTGTTATTAACATAAACGAATTGCGATCTGTTTGACAAATAATGATAAAACAATTCTAAGATGTTGCCTCTTATGCCATATATTTCAAGCTTTTTTAGTAATATGTTATGGTTCACTGTGTCAAATGCTTTACGTAGATCCAACAAAATTACACATGTACTGTATAATAGTCATGGTCTTTGTTATTACTTATTTGCGGGTATATATCAGTAATTGCATGTGAGGTTACTGAGGTAGAATGAGACTTTCTAAAACCAAATTGATGATCACGTATAATATTACTATCCTCCAAATATTTAGTCAGCCTTTTGGATATCAAGCTCTCAAAGATTTTACTGATGGGAGACAATAATGATATTGGTCTATAATTGTTTAATAAGCTATGCTCACCGGATTTATGCACAGGGATCACTTTAGCCAACTTTAATGAGTAGGGGAAATAACCAATCTCAACACATTTGTTGTACAATATGCTAAGAAAGTTGAAATGAATAAATAAATAACTGAGGTTATTTTCAAATTATATTGAATAGAAAATTCAACGGTAATTGAGGGAGACTGCGAAGTGAGGTTGCACTCTTCGAGTCAGCAACCACCCGTTAAATATGTCAATTGCGATCGGCTCCAGCCGCGAATCGAACCCGTCACGTTGCACAAGCTTAAAAATAATCAGTACAATTACGAGTCCAATCATTTGAGATCCCGTGAGCTAAACCGTTTCGGGAAGCATGTGATCTCCAAGGTGGCAAGAGCTTAAGGGAGGGAGCCTAAGTTTCTATAAAAAGCATAGGTGGGCAGTACCGCGGTACTTTTTTAGTACCGGTACCGTCGGTACCTTGGAAAAAAAGTACCGGTACTTTTATTTCTCGATTTTTTTTTTGGTACTCGGTACTTTCGCAAAATCTTTTATAATAAAAAAAGGAGAAGTCTGCACAACTATACCTTTCATAGCAATCGTTTGGAAGATTTGTTTTTAAAATACAATACTGCCATCCCTTCAAACGCGGCAATAAAAAGATTGTTTTCCACAGGAAAAGATATTTTGAAGCCGAAGAGGAGTGGTCTTATAGAGTTAGACGACCTTTCCCAATGGTTTTGTTTTTGAAATGCAATTCAGAGTGAAAGTTTTTCAATAGTTTCGTCTGTTCTTTTTGCGTCACCGTCCGTTGATAAGGTTGTTACCAGGGTAGGAAATATCGGTTAGAAATCGATATTCTCTACTTTTTCCACATCAAATGCAAAAATTCTTTACTTTTTTTTCTTTATCGATTGGGACTTTTCCCTGTTTTATTGCATGGTAAATCGATATTAATTAATCGATACTTTTTTTCTGAATAAGTTCTTTCACAAGTCTTTATTTTTTGTTATTTTTAGTACCTTATGTGGTTTTTTGTGGTGTTTGCAGGTAAATATTTTACTTTGCATTCGCATAAGAACAGTTAGCGTGCGGGAAATCCGATCAAATCACCGAGTAGTGCGAGTGCTGCATCAAATGCACTGTCATTTTTGAATCCATTCCAAAATATAACACAGGAAAACGTTTCACTTTCATTAGCTTGTTACTAAAACCAAATGCAGATACCAGTGTTGACATTCCAGTGTATTTTGAATGTTTGTTCACCAGCTTTTTTTCAGTGCAACTTGAAACCTGAGCTGAACTATGATAACAAAAACGACAAAAAATTTAAAGTAGTTTTAAGAGGTCTTTTTTGCAGATTTCAAAATTCGTTTTTTCGGATTTGACTCGTAATTTCGCAAATCGCAAATAATTATAAGTTTTTTCTTAACATTTGATTTTCTTTGATGTGATTTCTTCTTCATTTGTATCCTCCTGTCACGAGAAAGCGGCAGAGGCGCTATGCGTGGGACGAATCAAGACTCGCTTAGGAGTTGTCTTTGTTTCCGAGTGTTCCGGTTGAGTTTTGCTTCCGACTTCTTCAATTTGCTGCTAGCTGGATTCCACCAAGCAGAGATAATTGTGGTGAAGCATCTTGTCCGAGGACGCAACAACGAGATTTGGGTGGGAGTTGAACCACCAACCTTGCAAACATGGCCGTTGTAAAAACGACCCTCCGAACCACTCGGCCATGCTGCCGACAGACAATCCACCGACTTACAACTCTCTACAATAATGTTTCTTGAGTGAATCTCCTTAAAAAGATGCAAAGTTATAAAACAATTGTGTGCTTTTTTTATGTGAATCCGATGGTATTCTAGATGTAGACCATATTATTAGCGAGCTAATATCAATATGTTTTTTTAAGGGCCCACATCCTAAACATTACTGGCCTGAGGCCTACCTTAATAGCAAACTATAGGCCTATTTTGTATTACATTTACTCGAGTCAACTCGACGAGTATTTATAATGTTTCAAACTGATCGTTGCTGATTATGACAGTCTATTGCAGCAGCTATTCCCATCGTACTTTGTAGCTTATTCCGTTATTCGCCATCTGTCAGTTTCGTTAAGGAATTATTCCCAACTCCTAATGCGTATGTGCATTTTTGCTTGCTATATCTTAGTTCATAAAATACTAAACTCACAAAGCAAAACGTGTCTTTGCACTTACGCAACCCCATCCGGCGTAGCCTACGCCCCTCTTAAAACTTGTTTCCTGATAAGGGGGTGATGATGAAAGTCTTCAACTTCCAAAAGGAAGCGGTAGAACAAAAATGTTGGAGAATCACTGCTCTACACCCAGGGTCTCCAGTCTCGTGATCATGAGTTTTCATATTGTCCTCGTCCGTGGTCGCACGAAGTATTGTCTGTTATTAGTATGATCACATAAATCTAACTTAGAGCTTTGAGTTCTTTCTGATAATCAGTACTCGAGTAATGTTGTAACAACACTTATGGGGGGATGGTAGGCCTACAACTTTTTACGCAGCCGTTAGGAGGAATGGTCATTATAGGCCTACTTACATGGGAATGGTTTACGCTGAAATGTTTTATGGGGGGATGGTGCTGTTTTTCGGGGGGATGGCATCCCCCCTCAACTCGAGTACTGCTGCAAATCACAGACACAAAAAGCAAGCGCCATGAAAAAGTGAGAACAATTTATCCTATGTGAAGATCTGGAGTGCAACAAATTTTAAAAAATTGCAAAGCTCGACTCTTCGAGCACTTTTACATTATCCAATCTGGTGCTTCTAAAAAAAAATTGGGTGTCCCTGCTCTACACACTTCGATGTTAAAAGTGCTGTTTTTGTTTTAATGACTTCACTAAAAGGTTTGACGTCATTATGATTTATGACAAACTCCTTCCATTGAAAACTCCAGCGTAGGCCACTTCTGGTTCTAACATTCCCATTCATTCAAAAACCCTAAGCAATCTTTTTGTCGCATTTTTGCAAAATGTATTCTCCAATACAAAAGTTTTCGCTTTATGCGTGGCGGCCCATTTCTGTGGGCGAGGGAAATGGTTGCATTTTTTCTGATTTTTGTTGCTCTAACCACTAACGCTAACTATAGCTTGTTTTGTACCGTTTTTTGATGGTTGGTGCATAGTTTGCAATTCGTGAATTGTGCCGTATCAAGTTACCGGTAACACTACAATATTGAGTAATTTAGTGTTCATCTAGCTAATACCCAAAGGCCTAATTATTATGAAACTGACCAGTTTCTATCAAAAGTCAACAAAATATAGGGCAGTACTTTCTTTCTGGAACTTTTTTTGAAAAGTACCGCGGTACTACCGGCGGTACTTTTCATTTTCAAGTACCGAGTACCGGTATCGCCGGTACTTTTAACAAAGTACCGAGTACCGGTACCGCCGGTACTTTAATAAAGTACCGTGCCCACCTCTAGTCACGTAGGATCTGTCACCTGCGCCCGGTACCGCTAGGCCATGTCGCTGACAAATTCTATAAAACTGTTAATGTTGGAGATCTCTTCATTAACAGTTTTATAGAATTTGATTGGTATGTTTTCACGACCTGGGGATTTTTTTGCATTCAGACGAGAGATTTCTTGGAAAACTTCCATTGGCACAATAGGTTGGAAGAAAAAAGAATTTGCTTTAGAAGTAGTGTGCTTGTCTTGAGATTTTTGGCAATTATCAATCTTGGCATTTAAGTTAGGTCCCACATTTATGAAATAATCATTCAATGTGTAACTAATTTCAGAACTCTTTTCAATGATTTTATTATTCTCGTTCATAAGTTTGTTTACGAAGTTTTGTTTTCTGCGCCCCTTTTGAAGTAGTTCATTGATTATTGACCACTGCTTTGAAATGCTTTGTTTATGTTCTATTAACTGAGAGGTGTATTGGTGTAATATTGTTTTTTTGCTAGCCGTTTTATCGTAGTTAGCTTATTGAAATATATTTTACATTTAGCAATTAAGTCAGCGTTATTTTTTTTATAGCACTTTGCAAACAGTTTATTTTTTGTTGTGATTGATTTCATCATACCTTTAGTTAACCAAGGTTTTGTTTTTTGTTTAAATTTTTTCTTGCTTAAACACAAGTTTACTCTGAGATCTATCATTCCTAAAATTTCATGTCTCTAGCATCAGCGGTTCAAAAGCCTTAAGCTGCACAAACAACTCCAGAGATTTGTTCATTTGACCTTTGACCCTAAATGACGTCACAAACAGATAATTGTGCATATTTCTGTTCCCCACATTGATATGCATATACTCTGAAAATTTGAAGGTCCTACCCAATTATCTTCACTACGTCCAGTTAAATATGGGGTTCCTCAGGGTTCAGTTTTGGGGCCTTTACTCTTTGTTTTATACGTAAATGACTTTCCCAACGTGTCCAAATTCGAAACGACGCTTTTTGCCGATGATACAACTTTGCATTTAGTACATCATGATTTCAACATACTTCAGCAACAAGTGAAGGAGGAAATTGATAAAATTGAAAATTGGGTTACCAGCAACAAATTAACTATCAATTACAATAAAAGCTGCTACATGATTATCTCGGGTAACAAAAAGAAAATTGACACAAACGAATTTAACGTTAGTATTAGTGGCAATGTCATTGTAAAATCCGACTATGTCAAGTATCTTGGAGTATTTTTAGACGATCGTCTGTCATGGAAAATACATATTGATAAACTATCAAAAAAACTTTCCAGAGCTTGTGGTATGGTTTACAAACTAAGACACTACGTTCCCCTATCCTCACTCAAGTTAGTCTATTACGGTCTTTTTCACTCTCATCTTCAATATTCCTTATTAAACTGGGGTAGAGCCGCCTCTTCTCACTTACAAAAATTGATAATTCTCCAAAACAAATTCATAAGAGCAAGTCTTTTTTGTGCGAAAGAAAGACCGATTAACTTTCTTTACTCTAAATTTAATACACTTATGCTGACTGACATGATTAATATAGAGTTCGCTAAATTTATGTTTAAATACAATAACCGTCTGTTACCACCCTCTTTCAACAATTATTTCACAAAACTTGATGTAATACATCATTATAACACTAGACAAAAAGGAACGTCTGAATTTTTTCAACCTTTTATTGCTTCGGAAACTGGCAAAAAATCTCTTCAATAGATTGGCCTAAAAATATGGAAAAACATTCCCGAAGAATTTAAGCACTGCTCCTTTTCTTCTTTTAAAAAATACGTTAAATCTTCTGCCGTCTCCAAATATGTATAAAATTACCTTCTTCACAATATTTCATCTTGCCTTCAGCAGATTATCAATTTTATACAAATGTCACCATCTAAATTGATATTGTAACTAAACAGTTGATATCTGTATCCCTTTAAATGTATTTTTACCTTCTCCAAAACCAAAGTTTTTGTTTTTTGTGCTTTGTGTACATATTGTTTTTTGAAGTTGTAATTTATGTTTTCTGAAGTTGTAATTTGTGTTTTCTGAAGTTGTAATTTGTGTTTTCTGAAGTATTGTACCATGTTGCTATTTTAGCTATTATTTTTTCCCTATTTTTTAAACACTACTGTATATTAGCTTTGAATCTCAAACTAAACCCCCCTTTCTGATTGTCGTAAAGTTATGCCTTCACTGACAACCTGCTCAACCCCTTATTATTATTACGCATGTGTGTGTATTTGCGTTTACTTTTTACTAATTAACGTCAGAGTAAGATATGGCAAAAAGGTGCAGTTGACCTAGATGACCGAATGATGGTCTTTTCGCTGTTTCCTACCTGTGCTTTCTTGTGCGTTATGGTAAAAACAAATAAATAAATAAATAAAATAAATAAAAGAAAACGTAGGGCTCCTTAAAAGATCACTGTTCCCTTCAATATTAGAAGCATTAGCTTCAACAAAAATATCATTTCGACTGATGCCAGCAATTCCAGCACCATCGCTACCTTTAGAATCGTCCTTAGACATTTAAAAACAACAATATTCAATATAAAAAATATAAAACAAGATCAAACTTGCCAAATATCAAGATCGTTTGCGAACACTCGGACAGTTCTTTTGGAATTCTTCGAGATGAGCCTTCGGAAATACTTCGATTGACAAGATCGTACACAGTCAGTTCTGTTGGAATTCTCCCAGGAAAGGAATTCGGAAATATTTCGTCGAGCAGTATTGCAGTGGAAATCAGTGCGAGGACGTGATTCGGAATCTTCGCGCAAGGAAAGGAGACGCAGCAACTTCAATACTTTTCTTCCAGCCGCCACAAATCAAAGCAAGAAAGGAGTGAGTCGTTGACGTCACGGTACAATCAAAATGCTGACTGGTCGGGCAGTTTGAACGCTGACTCCTTCGCTCTCAACGAATCGAAAACACAGACACTGCAACTTTTTGGTCTTACCTGTCGAAATTTCTTCAAGAACTTTTGGCAAGGTGTTTCTTCCTCGGTGAATCTTCTTTATGTTACGAAACCGCCCTTACGTCCGTGACTGGTGTTATCGCGGGTGGAATCGAGCTTCGTCACACAAAAGAAATCGTTGCTCAGGGGGAACTCCAAAGCCTTCACTAGCTTTCCCTCAAATCAAATAAACCACTTCTTGAAAGTAAAATATAACCAGAGATATGCATAAAACAGGGATAACTCGCAAAAATTCACCGAGGTTGACTCCGATATAAAACTTCCAATAAAATCAAACTGTAACGGAACTTAACTTAAAAGCAACGTCTTTTCACCAACTCATACAAATCAAGACTGAAACAGTAAACGAAGTGCACGTGTAATTCGGTATCCAATCGTTGCTAATCCCAACAACCGGTGTACCTGTTCAATTAGTGACTTGCTGCCATAAGTTTAAAACGCAAACGAAGTTGCGAAATTACACCGCGTCGCAGTGCATTCGGCGTCTTCGATGAAAACTTAACAAACTAATCGCCTGTGTAGAGTGAAGTCGAATAATATAAAAGTGCGAGATCGAAATCCACTGAAGTTAAACTTGATATTAAATTTATAGAAACGCCGTGCTGGAACAGGTAGCTTACTTAACAGTACCTATACTTTTTTGCTGCTACTGAAACAAGTTACTGATGAATGGGTTGGGTAAATCAACAACGCTTATTTTATTAAGTTACCTAAAAGAATAATAAGCACAAAACCACGTGGGAGTCTAGCTATCTAGTCTGACAACTTTCCATACCCCGCAACTGCTACGTGGCTGGTACCGGTACCTGCATGGGTAGGCTACTGGTAGCTTGCTCATAACTTGCCTACCGTACCGGTATACGTCAATATTTTTGCATATGTCCGCAATTGTATCTACCAATCATAACAGTATTTTATCAATCAAACTCCAAGCCACTTTATTTCAAAATGTTTCAGCTAAACCAATAAGCGCACACTGCACAGTCAGTACAACAGCGCCTCAGGCCAGTACACTACATGAGTTCATGGAAAAAGGGAAAGGGCAACACTGACTGTTTTAGTTAGCATATCACCATGGCAATTAAAAGGCGATTTAAATGTTTTTTTTGCAATATAGATAAAGTGCAACAGTTCAACACAAATTGCAGTAATATTATAAATTGCAACAATTTAAGACAACTTGCTGTAATATAATTAAATTACAACAACTTAAGAGCATTACAATTAAATTGCAACAATTTAACACAAACTGCAGCAATATGATGAAATTGCAACAATTTAACACATTGCAGCAATATAGATAAATTGCAACAATATATTATATTGCATGCAATTTAACCAAAATTAACCAATAAAATGATGCAAAATTTTATATTGCATAGGTTTACACACGGCGCCCCATATCAACTGCTTATGTCGAAATATGAATGAAGTCTCTTAGGACAACAAAGGGATTAATATCGTGTTCAGTGTAAACAGACCTGTATGCAACAGCACGATTAGTGTTTTATTTGCCAAGAAAATAGCTTGTATCAGCATGCGGGCAACAATATGTTTGATATTTCAATTCTTACTACATTTAAAAAAATAACAGAAACTCATATTAACAAAAACATTTTTCTATAGTAGCCAACCGGAACACGGATTATGTTCTTCGAAAGTTTATCGGCGGTTAGACTAAATTTCCATCAATCATTTCGGTGAAGTGTTTCATTAACACCAACCTCTAAATACACAGTATGTGCAGGCAGTAGCTGTAAAAACACGTAATTAATGTCGAAGATGATATCCAGAGAGTATTTCATAAAGTAACAAATCTCACAAAAAGCACAATATTTTGTGATTTTTGTTGGTATCCTAATATCGTAATGCAAGGTAAGATGAAATTCGAGATCTAACGTAACAAACTCTCTGTCTCTGTCATACCTAATGTTTCGACAGTATGCGCATTGGCTGGTAGACAGTTAACAACTATGCCAAGTAGCAGAAAAAAATAGAATTGGCAATTTGAGTTAAAATAAGTATGCTACTGTAGGATAAACCAGACAACGAGTAAGTTCCGTAATAGTGACATTATAAAATTATAACTTGTAATATAGAGAAGAAGCGGAGTCAGAGCAATTACAGCATCAGTAGATAATCGTTTACGGTAGGTGTTTAGATTTCTGCAAGTGCCCGCGGGCCGCACTAAATGGTTTCGCGTACCGCACTTTGCCCAGTTGCCCACCCCTGCCCTAGATTATTCGCACGATAGCGTTGTTTTGTTGCCTCTGTGCCAATAAGTTTATTAATTTTTGCATGAACAGGGGCAAGGATTAAGCAATAAATATCACTACAAAAAATTCACACAACAACGCAATAACTACAGTAGATACCATTAAAAAAAAACTGTGCTATCAACAAGCACTAACGAATGCTGCGAATACGTATTGTACGCAATTACTCATAACAATATAGTAGTAGCATACAAATTCACCACAGTTTAAAAACAGTTTGAAAACACCTATTTAAAACCCGACAGTCTGTTTCACCCAAGAGGGATCATCAGGGGTATCAAAGATACCTGATCGATGTTTTAAGTAGATGCTTTTAAACTGTGGTGAATGCGTATATTTGCTCTAACACAGTGGTTCTCAACTTTTTTGTGCTTGAGGCACACAGAAGAATCAAAAATTCATCCACGGCACACTTTCACATGACAATATTTAAAACTCGAACGTACCTGTTTCATGGGACGGCTCACTATATCGTGGTTTTCACTTGAAGTTTTCTCAGTTATTAAGCGCACAAAGCACGCTCTCGGTGCAGGAGATCTGGAGTTCGAACCCCGGGCTGGTCAAATCGGCACAGTGTCGCCAATGGCTCGCCACCGTTGCAACGTTTCTTCAGGACTGTGTAGCCCAGGCGCTATGCCGCGGCATTGGGCACCGCCACTCATTACACGCTTCGGCGTAATACCGCGAGCATAACGAAGATTTGATTTTATCTCGTTTAACCTCATGACTTCACTAGAATGTGATAGCTTTCACGATTTCGCAAGCTTAGCTGAGCTAGATATGCGACCAAGATCATCAGACTATCTTCTTTCACCCTTTTTTTCTCACCCAAGCCACGTTGCTGCATCCTTCGATATCGATAAGCAGCTTCACGATTAGGCTTGTATACTGGCTCTGCTCGATAGTTTTAAACGAAAACTATAAAGTCCTTCCTGGCCTACTGAAAAGGAGTCGTAACGACATCCTCTTGTTGAGTCGGAGGCTATAACAGTAGGCCAGGAAGGACATTACTTTATAGTTTTTGCTCTTCACTCCGGCCACGTTAAGGGGATTTAACTGGAGTATGACGTAGCAGTCTACCTACCACAAAGGTTAAATTCTCTTGGGGTATATTTATGGGGAGAGATGGTAGATCCCAGCAATGTCATTCATTCTGAACCGTGAATGAACCTTATCTGAGTGCGGCTGATGAGGGCTAATAGCCCGCAAGAGCGCTGCCCTCTCTACGGTTTCAAACCAACAGCACATTGAAGAATTAAGAATCAAAAATACAATCGTAAACGAGAAATAATAGTAACTCTTTAATTAAAGGAGGCTGGATTGCGTTCGGAGCTGAGACTTTTAACTCATCACACACTCTTATTCTTTCTGATGTTACTTGCCACATGCATTTTGATAACTCTCTGTCCGCTGAATTGGAAGCTGAAGGTATATGAAGCATGTTTTACGACGTAACAGTTGTATGAGAAAAACAACTAAAATTTTTTTATTGAGCCAACAAAATAGAATAAATCAATTCGGCTTTGCAGAAAAATATACTAGATTAGTCATACAATCGATCAAAGACAAAAATATACGAGGCACACTAAAAAATTCCTCGCGGCACACAGGTTGAGAATCACTGCTCTAACAGAACTCAGTTATCGAGCACTTTTTGAAACACTGATTCACATTGTTATTAATAGTAGCATACCGTGAATACAGCTGAATTGGCACGGAGGTATGTGCAATTATTTTGCTATGGGCAGCAGTTTTAATAAGACTACGCGCTGCTGGCACATGAGCATCGATTATTATTTTTCTTTTGATTTAATAGAAACTGGCACCGCTAAGAGGGGGAGGGCAGCAGCTTTCTTCACTTCTGGTTGCGTATTTGACAACAGACGTAGTCGTAAAAATTGTCAATAAAATCACCTTAAAATGATTCATAAAATATTATTCGAAAAAAGGGTACACTATTCGAGGCACGCCCAGCCATTTCATGCGCAAATTTACACATTATTTTCAAACTTCTCCGTTTCAGAAGCACTAAAACAAGATGTGTTTACACAGAATACGATACGATTTTTCGTGCGTAAAGTGACATAGACTACGAAACAGTTAAAAGGTTATGATGCAAAGCTGCGTCAGTTAGCACGGCATTCTAGAAAACAATCGTACGGCACTTTGCAGAATAACCGATGGAAAGCAAAATTATTCGGTTACGAATTCTGTGGAAGATATTTGCGTCAACCGCTTGTCGAAATATGAATGAAGTCTCTTAGGACAACAAAGGGATTAATATCGTGTTCAGTGTAAACAGACCTGTATGCAACAGCACGATTAGTGTTTTATTTGCCAAGAAAATAGCTTGTATCAGCATGCGGGTAACAATATGTTTGATATTTCAATTCTTACTACATTTAAAAAAATAACAGAAACTCATATTAACAAAAACATTTTTCTATAGTAGCCAACCGGAACACGGATTATGTTCTTCGAAAGTTTATCGGCGGTTAGACTAAATTTCCATCAATCATTTCGGTGAAGTGTTTCATTAACACCAACCTCTAAATACACAGTATGTGCAGGCAATAGCTGTAAAAACACGTAATTAATGTCGAAGATGATATCCAGAGAGTATTTCATAAAGTAACAAATCTCACAAAAAGCACAATATTTTGTGATTTTTGTTGGTATCCTAACATCGTAATGCAAGGTAAGATGAAATTCGAGATCTAACGCAACAAACTCTCTGTCTCTGTCATACCTAATGTTTCGACAGTATGCGCATTGGCTAGTAGACAGTTAACAACTATGCCAAGTAGCAGAAAAAAATAGAATTGGCAATTTGAGTTAAAATGCAGTATGCTACTGTAGGATAAACCAGACAACGAGTAAGTTCCGTAATAGTGACATTATAAAATTATAACTTGTAATATAGAGAAGAAGCGGAGTCAGAGCAATTACAGCATCAGTAGATAATCGTAGATATTATTGTGGTAGGTCTTGGAAGACTTACTAAATAAACGCTGTAAACCTAAGTCTGCCAAAGCCTGCCTTAATATCTCTCCATGTTCATATTAAGACTTATATCGGCTCCACAATCCACATATTTCAATGGGCCTTTATGTAGATAAACCGTTACGGAATTAGAAATAATTTTAAGATTAAAGACAGTGAAAGAGTAAAATATCTTTTTGCCACAAAGCCTTTTCCAGTTTTTGTATTGTAACAACTTAAATGGTCAAGTATTTTTATACTTGAATTTTCAACATTATTTGAGAAAATCATTTGTGCAATTATACAATTTTTAGTTTAGTCGTAAAAGGCCCTTAATTTATTGAGTGAACTTTTGATTAAACAGAGTCTTCACAAATAAAAAGTTTTTCAACAAACAGTTCAATTCTTATCGATAGGCAATAAAGTGTTTCATTTTTTTTTGTTAGGTTTAATTTGACTTACTTGAACATCTATTCCTCTCGCAAAACCCATTATCTATGCAACAAAATGTGGTCGAGCAGAAAACCTGTAATGTAAACTGGGTCAGAACTTTTTTGCCATGTAGTCAGGGCCGGGATTCAGACAATGAGGGGCGCTATTTAATCAATGAGGTCCTCCTAGTGATCAATGTTCAGACTCATATCCATGTATATACAGGTCTTGATGGTCGATTTCAAAAATAAAAATTTTGTAGTTCGTTACAAGGCCCTATAGGATTCAGCCTGCAGCCTATTGATAAATCCGGCGCTACACGTAGTAACTAAATTTAGAGTAACAAGTACATTTCAGATATTTCAAAAACAGCCAACTGCATTTACATTTCACGCATAGTATCAGGGGCGAACCTACTGTGAAATTTTTTAAGGGTAACGTGGGGGCTATAAACAAAAAGATGTTGATCTTCCAGTTTTATTGATGTGGATGAATAAAGTGTTGAAATGCTTCGCTTTCTCACGTTGCAACGTTTTGGCAACTCAACTAATCTGGACAAGAACAACACCACTAATCTTTCCCATTACAAACTTTCCTCGACAGATGAATTTGTGCTCTTCCATTGACTCAACTTCTGTTTTCCACTGACCAACCCGAAGAGAGAAGAAACCTTTGCAGCATTTGAAGTGCTGCTCGCTCAATTGCTGCACCACCACACTCAGCACCCGGAAAAACTCTCCGCTTTGAAAGCCAAACTCAGTGACTTGGCTCACGCGTATTGCGGTACTCCGGTTGATGTTGGAGATTTTCTTACGCACAAAGTTTGCCGCAACGCCATCAAATCCCTGAGATCACACAGCGACATCTTGATCACCAAACCGGACAAAGGCTTGGGCGTTGTTATTCTCAACAAGTTCGATAACATAACAAAAATAAATTCTATTTCACAGGACGCTTCTAAATTCAAGACGCTTGGCCCAGCCACCAGTAACGGCAATACATCAAAGATCGAATCCAAAATCCAACGCCGACTTCTACAGCTGTACAAAGGTAATCTTCTCCCTGCTGCATATATGATGTCATTCGACCAACAGGATCACAACGACCGCGCATGTATGGCTTACCAAAGACACACAAGAAAAATGTTTCGCTTCGACCTATTCTATCGATGACTGGTTCAGCGGTTCTATCTCTTTACTCCAGTAATTGCATACCGGTACGTGACTCTTTCACTTTCGCTAATGCGATTACTACCTCAAAGCTTAATCCTTCTTCAGTATTTATTTGCTCCTTCGACATCTCCACTCTATTTACTAACGTGCCGCTTGCTGAGACTATTCAAATTTGCGCCGATGCTCTTAACAATCTGGAACACCCTCCTGCTTCCTTCCCCCGCGAAACCTTCATCGAACTAATGAAGATGGCCACTTCTTCTGTCGAGTTTAGCTTCAATAATATTATGCATCGCCAGATGGACGAAGTCGCCATGGGATCCCCCCTTGGCCCAGCCCTTGCCAACATCTTCGTTGGTTACTATGAAACAGAACTGTTTCGGAACACACTCAAACTTGAAATGGACTACCGTTACATGGACGACACCTCTGTCGTGTTTAACAACGAAAGTCAAAGCGACGTGTTCTGGTACAAGCTCAACTCATTTCACCCTTCCCTACACTTCACTTTTGAAAAAGAGTCGAACTGCTTTTCTTCCTTTTTTCGGAGTGTTGATCGAAAAACTTTCTTCCGGATTTATCACCTCCATCTACAGCAAACCTGCATTCACTGGACAATATATTCGTTGGAATTCCTTAAGCCCACAAAAGCGGAAAATCCACTTAATCATGACCCTCACTCACCGTGCTCTTTTCATCTGTTTTCCAGAACGGCTACAATCCGAGTTGGACAAAATTAGGGGAGAACGGTCAGAAAAGTTACAGGGGCGGGCTGTTACAACCTTTATAAAATCAAAAATATTTTAGTAGAAACCGCGTGATTTCTGTTAAACAATTTGCTAAGTCACATCTTGCAGCTGGTAAAAAAGTTTGGTGCGGTTTTTCATTTTAGAGGTTGTAAAGCTGAAAATAAGTTTTGGAGGTGGAATTTTAAAAAGTTTAACCGCGCTAAAAAAATTGACTACTTGGGTCAAATGTTAGGTATTTGTCATTGTTAGGGTGTTTTTAGAACATTTAGGAATGCTAGTATTAATACCCAAAACACTTTTCATTCAACTAGTCTTTGTTAAAACATTAGAACTGTAACTACTGGAAAAACCTTCTTGAGGCGGAATGTTACAACTTGTAACAACTCACCCCATTTAAGCCCCAGGAGAAGTTTAGGTACATGAGACATTTGCCAATACTGGTCTCTTGAAGCCTGCACTGCAGCAGGAGGAAAAAACTACATTGGTGTTAAGTGCACAAATAACTAGTTAGCAGAGCTGGGCACTCGGTACTTTAAAAGTAACGACGATATCGGTACCGATACTTCGTTAAAAAGTACCGTCGGTACCGATAACGGTACATTTTTAAAAAAGTATCGACGATATCGTTACTCGGTAATGATTTTCGGTACTTTTGAAACGAAATTTTTTTTCTTAAAAATTAGTTTTTGTTTTGGTTTACGTTTTGCAAAGCAACGAAATTAAAGGCTTACCAAGCTTTTTGTCGCATCTGGTGCTAGCGTAAGGTCTGAGTTGTAGTCTCACGCAAATCTTAATACTGCAAGCGAACTCGTCGGTTATATCAACAAAGCGACAGCGGCGCGCTTACCAAAACAAACATTCTCATGTGTGGCAACATGTATAATAATATGTTGGTCTTCTTCATTCGTTATAAGGCTAGGTACAGTATATGGAGTATCATCATCAAAAACTCGCCCTGGAGAGCAGAAACTTTTGTCACACCCCTGCTTATCTGGCTACGTTACTACATTCGAACAATGCTAAGGACGTAAAAGAGCTTATCGCCTACAGTATATACGAAAAAAATGTCTGTCGCGAAGGTTCTTGCTGTGTGAATTTCATCATTGTGTTGAAGGAGAATGTTTTCATTTTCAATGACACTTTCAGTAGAAGTTGGTGTATCAGTAGCAGCATACTCAGAACTTTTAAATGAATCAAAATCTACTTTTTTCTCAGGATTTGCAGGTCTATAGTTTTACTTTGATTCAATGACACAAAAATAATTTTTTCCACATAGTCTAGACCAGTTGTATTCAACCATTTTTATACAATCCTTCTTTTTGGATAGTGCGGGTCCAAATTATTACCATTAAGCATTGATGAGTAAAAATAAAAAAGTCTATACCTCCGCAGATTTACTATTTTTCCACTGAAAATCGGTGAAGAGCAAAAAAAATATCTGCATGCGGCCCGCAGTTTGCTCAGCTCTGGCGTTGAGGGATTTTTTATGATTTTTATAAAACTTCGTTATTTGCAACACATTTGTACAAGTTTTTGAAAGATCGTTAAATAGGTATGTTGGTAATAAATCTGAATTTATTTCTACAAATTCACCACAATTTAGAAACATCTATTTAAAACTCGACAGTCTGTTTCACCGTATCTTATTCGAATAGAATAGATTCGATTTGAATAAAAAAACCCTGATGATCTCTCTTGGGTGAAACAGACTGTCGGGTTTTAAATACTACAGATGTTATTAAACTGTGTTGAGTGAATTGGTATATTTGCTCTAACTGAACTCAGTTATCCAGCACTTTTTGAAGCACTGATTCGCATTGTTATTGAATTTATTTCTATTCAGAAATCAATTGCTAACAATATTGGCTGTAGAATTCGTCTATAACGGCAACTCTATGGCATTTAAAAAAACTACCGTTACAGGGTTACAGGCGAAGGCAGGGGGAGGCTACGGTGCCATGCCCCTCCCCTTTTGGCCCTGTAATAAGGTGCTAAAACCTAACTTTTAATCTATAATTTTTCAAATCAATAATGGTTGCAGCCTCCTTTTATTTATTTTAGCCAAGCTTTTGCTTTTAGACATAAGCTTCGAAAACATTTTTGCATTGTCCATAGTGACTGCACTCACTACATGCCCTTTTTCAATAAATAAGTTTGCTGAAATGACTGTTTTTTATGTGAAAACCGCAAAAATTCGTTGGCGACTAAAATTGCGTCCAACGTTATAAAAATTCAAAGCATTTATTCTGAAAACGCGTACGGATCGGTGACAAACTTCGCACGGGGCCGCAGCCCGGTGTTTGCCGACCACTGATCTACAACAACGTGGTTTCGCGGTACTTTACGAAGATGCTTTTTGCGAAAAAACCCGGAAAGTTTTCCGCTTTTGCTCTCTTAAGTTTACTCAAAAAAAAGTTACCGAAATATTGAGTAAAACGGTCTAAAAAGTAACGACGGTACCAAAAACGATACATTTTTAAAAAAGTATCGACGGTACCGATAACGGTACTAAAAAAGTACCGCGTTACAGCACCGCGGTACTTTTGTACCGCGGTACTGCTCAACTCTGCTAGTTAGATTGGCAAAAACTGTAGATTTTTTTGAATGAGTTGAATTTCTGATGTGTGATTTAGCTGCTTGGCGTTTACTAAAATGATTAAAATGCAAACTTGGTAAGCATTGTTACCTAGATTGTAGTTAGAAGCTTGTGCAAACATGGCTTAGGCATTAGGCACAATCTCACTTTAATTTAACGACTAAATCCTATCATTAGCTTATTGTAACAATTCACCCCTGCACTGTAACAACTCACCCCAATGCATGGGGTCAGTTGCTACAATAACCTGCACTTTTAAAAGTGTGATATTCCATTACAGGTGTGTTACATAACTGATCTTAAGGTGCTGTTGGAAAGACAAGGTGTGGAGCAACTTAAAAATCAAGCACTTTCATGTTCCACCCAAATTTGGACCCAAAAAATGCCATGTCTACTTACGTTTTCCTTGACTAAGTTCTGTTTCGACGAGGTTCGAAATGCAGGTGAACTCGGCCATCCAACGTTTCTTCACTACTGTGGAACCACGTGTTTTTACACAACAAGCTAGCTTCTTCCCGCAACCAAAAAAGATGTAGGCCTATTACCTGCCTCAAAGAAAAGCAGCGTAATTTACCAGTTTTCATGCGACTGCGACAGTCGGTATGTAGGTCGTACATCCCAACGTTTGCAGGACAGGAATAAACAACACGTTCCTAAATCCATCCGCTCTGGGACTCTTCTCAAAAGCGTGTACTTCCAGCTCGTGGCTGCAAATCTTCCAGCCAGTCAACGACTCAACATCTTGCTTCTGATTCGGCCATTGGACTCCATCCACTGCAAAATCCCATGTGCGCCCAGCACCATGATGACAGCAGATTATCCATTCTTGTCACAGATCGCTTTCCCTTTGATCTTTCTGCTCTTGAAGTAACATTCATTAACAATTCTAACCCTATTCTCTGTCGGCAAAAAGACTTTGTCTACAGCTTAAAGATTTTGCACTCAGCTCTTCACTCTCATTGGCTGTCTCCTTTCGGCCAATCATGGCTCTCTTATTTGCTCTTTCCTTTCAGCCAATCAATGTCCGTCATTTTCTCTATATACTGTATAACCGGTTCCATTTCTGCTTCTTCATTCTGACGATATCTTCTTGACAAGTGTCAGACGAAAAGCTTCGAAGACATGAACACTCTCCTAAAAGCCAATGGATATATATTTTTTGAAAAGTTTTTTTCAAAGTTTCAAAAATTTATAACCATCCGATTTACTTCAAATATTTTTTACGTACAACCGCTGTTTTACGTCAGGTGGGAACATCAGTTTATCCGCTTTGGTTAATGAGTTTTGCTTTGTGAGTTGTGACGTAATGATGCGTAATGTCTTGAAGTGGTTTCGAGATAGCAGCCTTTTAACTGGGAGCTTTGTGACTTTGCCCTTTGTCTGGCTGGTTTACACCACGTAAATTAATTCTTAAGAACATGCCCATTTACTCGAAGTTCTTAATTTTTTCTGGCTACTTTTGTCAGAGATATTTAGAAATCATTCACGAGTGGTACTGCATATTGTCAGCGGCATGACCTAGCGATACTGCGCACAGGTGACAAATCCTATGTGACCGGTTCGATTCTTGGCTGGAGCCGATCGCATTTGACATATTTACCGGGTGGCTGCTGACTCGAAGAGCGCAAGCTCACTTCACATTCTCCCTCAATAACTGAAGAGCTCATTTGCAAAACACCTTCTATCCATTTTCCACTTTTTCGAGAAAACAACGAAAAACTAATACGGAGGTTTCCCCCCGTATTTTTTTGAAATTTTTTTGTGCATGTGTAAGTGTTGGTGCAAGTGCTATATTTTACATAATTTTTTTTTAATTATCGGTGTTTTAGCTTTGATCTAGAACGATTTATGTAAATGAAAAATTATGGATTTAAGGTGTTTTGCCGCGAAACTCGGATGTAACATGTTTTGCCTCAAAACAGGCATATAAAAATAAGACAACAACTAGCAAAAGCAGTGTCGTTTATTCAATAAAAAGTAAAATAAAAGCAAATTACCCAAAACGTTAAAAGAACAACAGAGATGGACTAAAAAAATTAGAAAAAATTGCGTACCGGTAGTTAATTTTATTCAGAAGTTATAATTTTTCGGTAAATTTTTGGAGACTACATTTTTGTCAAAAAGCCACACTGAAACGCTTTCTGTTATGTTTGCTGCATAATTTATTCAGTGCGACCTATATTTACCACTCATCTTCATTAAAATTTGCGATGGACTCGTCTTCACCGTTTTCACCATGCGCTGCAGCAACATTTTCATTTACCACACATATGTTTTTATAAAAGTCCATGACTTGTACATTTTGGTCTTGCCCAACCGATTCCAAAAGCGTCATCACATCTCGCTTTTTTTCTGTTTTCATGTAATTGGCCTCAGCAGCCTTTCGAAGCTGGTGGCCTCTACAGCTCTTCCCCCTTTTGACCAAGGAATGCCGACAACCTGAATAGGCATAGAAGTATTTTACTGTTAGCTGTCCAGGTGTCGGAAATACTTCTAAGATTTTCGCTTCCGTGGTTTTGAAAGCTGGTTGCTTTTTAAAGACTTCGTCAGCAATTTTTTTCTAGTCATACACAAACCAGTCAATGCCAAACTTTCTAAAATTCCCAACTTCGTTGAAACAGTCGTAATAATCGTCTGGAAGTAGAATACCGGTAGTTTCATGAGTGCGTAATATTTTTTCTACTCTTCCAAACCTCTATTAGCAGGCACGTATGAGTGTCCCCTGACTGAAAAAAAATGCTGAAATTTGGCTTTCGTTTTAGCAGCTAACATATTCAAAGCCAGTAAAACAGTGAAATTCTTGTTTTGGCCAACGCAGGAGTCACTAAAAAGGCACACGGTTTTAACTTTATTATCTGGAACATTGAGTTTTTCTTCCAAAAAATGTGCAAGGGCGCTGGCAACGGAATTGGCTGGTTTCCACCCCAGGTATAAAAAAATACGTCATCTCGTTGTTGCTCATAAAGCCGATGCACAACGATGCCACGGAAATACAGCCAAAGTTGGCGTGTATAGTACGCTTCTCCAATGGGGGATTTTGGTAGTGCTTGATTCTGCATAAGATTGAAGCAGACTGTGAGAACTGAGTCATCTTGCTTTTCATTCAACAAACCATAAAACTTCTTTGCTCTCATCCTGTGCACCAGCAGTTCTGTTAACAGTACTTTTTTTCTAGCTTGATCTTGAGTAATTGCAATTGACGCTTCAGTCTTGACACAGAAAGAGCATAGATCAGTTTTTTAGGACTACCAAACCCAAGATTGAAGTAAGAAATAAAAACACCGTAATAATAGTTGTATTTTACTTTCATACCACCTTCATATTCTTTCAAAAATTGCTTGTACATTTTCATTACTTTAAGATGCCTTGGTAAATACTTCTTGTGGGGTGTTTTTTCTCTTCCGTAGTGGGAAGATACCCAGCGGAGGCTACTAATGTGCTTCTGAATTTCTTCTTTGAGATTAGAGTAATCTGGATTTTTTCTTGCACCACCTCTGTTTTCCCCTCTAGGGCCGTTTCATTTCCATTTATGTGCAGCAAGCTCTTTATCACGTAGTTCTCCTGTGCAAAATATTGATAAAAACGTCTTCTTGCACACTTCAAGTCTGTTCCCGTCATCGTTATTGATCTGCAACAACACAGAAAATGCAAATTACTTTTCCACTGAGAAGCAACTCAGCCCCAAGAGTCTAACTAAGTGCAACAACCTATTTTTGCTGCTTTAAATGCTATGATTGCAGTGTTTTTCATACAGTACATTTAAATTCGGAGTTGCCCGAGATGCACTGGCATAGGCATCTATCACCCAATGAAAGTGATAAAATATTTTTATTAAGTAATTTGTTTTATACTTACATAATAATGAATACTGTATTGAACATTCCTTTCGCGCTCACTAGTTGCAACCCTTCTCCACTTGACAGGCACCAGCACCATACAATTTAAAATAATTTGGTCCTGTCTTTACTTTTCAGAGTTCACGTAGAACTCATTAAAAGTATTTTGAATTTCATCATCTTTCAAATCTTGTTTTCTGCAGTAGGAACTTGCACCATTATGTTGGCAAGATGTTGTTGGTTTCTTTCCTGAGAGCAAGAAAATCACGATAATATTAGCTGACAATGGTAACCATGTTCACACCGTAGCAAACATCACCAGTATAGTAATAGCCAGGGATGGCAATCGCATCGAAGAGGTTCTTCGATATTTGTAACGACCGTCAAACTGCGATGCGATGTGCAATATGATACGTCACTTAAATTGCCGATGCGATTTTTAATGCGATTATCTAAATTTTTTCCATGCGATTTTTTGTGTTAGCATTTGCGATTTTTTGTGCGATTTTCGATTATTTCGATTTTTCGAGCAATTTTGAACCCTCATATTTCACAAATCGTCTCGTTAGTACAAAAACTGCGTAGGCCTAAGTCATTTTTTGGTGAAATTGAGTTTTTAGCACCAAGTTGTTCCGCTGGGTCAACGCTAACGCCTAACACACTTTTTGGAAAAATATATCGACGTTTTCGCGAGTTATGCTCCAGTGTCTAAATTGCGTAAGTCAGCGCATAGAATTGACAATAAATCATAAAATAACACAATGCATACAATGAAACCATTCAGTCTTTCGTCTATTGTTATTTTGTCGTGACAATAGTAAATACAATCACATGTTTTTGCGTTTTTTTCAAAACACAAAAAAATGACTTACGCAGTTTTTGCACAAACGTGACGAAATTTTTTTACAAACGGTCAGTATCATCCCACAAGTTTTGCGTAACAACGTAAAACATAAAGAGTCCATGCAGAAAACACAAGTTGTTCTATCTTAATTATTAGCATAAAGAACCAGCATGGCATCAACTACATCATCCCCAAAACGCATCCTTAAATCATTTAGCACATATTTCAAGCTCGAAAAGACACTCTCGACAGAAACTTGTGTCACTGGCAACTGCAGCGCTATTCGAGCAATCTTGGCGAGGTCCTCGTCCTCCCCGCTAACACTAACCTATTTGATAAAAGTCGCCAGGGACTCTCCTACCTAGAATAAGACCGCAGCATCCGCGACGCATAGCAAACCTTCCCGGCGGTGTGCAAATTGTGCATCTTAAGTTAACCGATGTAGGGAAACGCTTTTTTAATTTTAACTGATCGTCTTGCTGAACCACGACTTTTTTTAAGGACTGCCGATTGCCTACCAAATTGACGCTAACCCTGTCATTTTGTTTTATTTTTTTTTTACGTTTTGAGAATCATTTTTTCAAATTTTATCCAAGTCTAAAACCCAATGCTGGTTGAGAAAATTCTCAGCTTAGTTGACACATTTCTGTAAATGTGCAGACTGCAGATTGCAAAACCTCAAAAAATTTGAAATAAGTCACTTGCTCATGTGTATTGTGAATAGCTATCAACTATGCCAGGGGTAGGCAAACTACGGCCCGCGAGATCATTTTATGCGGCCCGCGGGCACTTACAGAAATATAAACCTTGCTCCTTAGTCCTTACTGTAGAGATGACATGGGCCGCTAAAAGACCCGCCAACGAGCCGTTAACCGGTCTTTTTATTGATCCGCTGACGGCCCGGTTCTATGTTTGTTTATTACTGGGCCGCTAACGAGCCGCTGACACTTTTTGAGATCCCTTTGGATTTGATTAATTGATTAAAGGTTCATAGAAAGAATGGGTTTTGGGCGGGCTGGGCTATATTTTTGGTACGAATTGCCGGGTCGGTTACGGTTACTGGGCCAGAGGTTCCGGGCCGTGGGCGGTCCGGGCCTCAAAAAAGTCAGCCCGAGCCATCTCTACCGCAAATCCACGATTCTACTATCGTTGTCAAATTTTCTTCGATTCGATTTTTTTTAATAATACCACGGGTTTTGCATGAGAAATTCTGATATAACATATCAGAACGGTCTGATTGGTAAATGGTCCCAAAACGAGTAGAATTTTTCGGTTCAAACATATCAGAAATTCTGATATAATATATCGGAACGATCTGATTCATAAATGTGCCGAAAATGAGTAGGATTTTTCGATTCAAACAAATCAAAATTTCTGATATATGATATCAGAACAGTCTGATTCATAAATGTGCCGAATATGAGTAGAATTTTTTGATTCAAACAAATCAAAAATTCCGAAATGTATATCAGAACAGTCTGATTTGTAAATGGGCCCAAAACGAGAAGAATCTTTCGAGTCAAACATATCAAAAATTCTGATATAACATATCAGAACAGTCTGATTTATGAATGTTGCAAAAATGAGTAGAATTTTTTTGATTCAAACATATCAGAAATTCTGATATGACATATCAGAACAGTCTGATTTGTAAATGGTCCCAAAATAAGTAGAATTTGTTGATTCAAAATGTCAGAAATTCTGATATAATATATCAGAACAGTCTGATTGGTAAATGGTCCCAAAATGAGTAGAATTTTTTGATTCAAACATATCAGAAATTCTGATATAATATATCGGAACAGTCTAATATATAAATGTTGCAAAAATGAGTAAAATTTTTCGGTTCAAACATCTCAAAAAATCTGATGTAATATATCAGAACAGTCTGATTTATAAATGTTCCAAAAATGAGTAGAATTTGTTGATTCAAACTTATCAGAAATTCTGATATAACATATCAGAACAGCCTGATTTATAAATGTTCCAAAACGAGTAGAATTTTTCGATTCAAACATATCAGAAATTCTGATATAACATATCAGAACAGCCTGATTTATGAATGTTGCAAAAATGAGTAGAATTTTTTGATTCAAACATATCAAAAATTTTGATATAACATATCAGAACAGTCTGATTTGTAAATGTGCCAAAATTGAACAACATTTTTGTGAATTGTATATAGGAATTTCTGATATAACATATGTGAAGATATATTAAATAATACATTTTTTACAGTAAGTGTGGCAAAAAAGTAGGTAACTTTTTATATCTATTTCTTTACATATGGCGCACCATATCCGATTCATTTCTTTTTCTTTTCTTTGGATGATTTACATTAATAACTATACTTTTATCTTCACTCCCAGCATCCATTTTATAGTCCGCAGCCCACTACTTTTTATTATCTTTTATGTGTTTGTTATAAAATCACAGCTTTGCAAAAAAGCAATACACTGTAGTACGCTACAAATTTTATCAAAATTTTTACATCGGTCAATGTATTATTGGAATATGTCATCTTTAGATGTGACTGTTACTGACTACTGAACAAAAGTTACCGGTATCGCTTATGGTCTGCCGTCTGCCTGGTTTAAGCAATAGGCCTACTAAATGTGATCAGCAAGATCAAATATTCAGCAGCTGCAATGCTGTTAACTTATCGAAATAAAACCAACCAGCCAGATGCTACCGGAGTACGGTACCAGTACACAGTGCCATAGGCAGCTTTCTCTGCCCTATAACCTATTGATTCTGCACTTCCGCACAAAAAATCAAGCTATATCATAATTAATCACAACAGCGGTGACCAGCCTATACTCCTTTACTACTGGTAACATCTTCGTTGGCTCAGCATGATCTTCCATGCTACACGGTAGATTCAGTGACTGTTCAGACTGAACTGATTATTATAGTCTGAATTATGCTGGTAGGCTACAGTTTCCCGCTTTTTTACAGTGGAATGGAGATACCATATCCGCTAAACTCCGTTTCGAATAATTCTTCGTTAAGTATGTACTCCTGTGGCTCACAAACAAAACTCAGTGGTATTATTATAGCACACATTTGCATTACTTACTCCGCGTGGACCCAAGTTGTTTTGCACCTAAAAAAATGAGGATATAAGTTGTTTTGCAACTAAAGTCAATCATTTACGTTGAACTTGGTGCGGAATGAGGGTGTTTTGAAACCAAACCAATGGATGATCGTAGGGAGATGATAAAGCACTACAATATTCTGCAATAAAACCAATTTCGAAAAAAGTGGTCTGTAAGGTGCTTTGCAAATAATTTTCGGTTTAATATAATTTGAAAATGACTTCAGTTATAGAAAAATTTAATAATGACACCGCTTCATTGAAGATCAAGAATTCAATAGGATCGATCACTCAAAAGATGTCAAATGCTTAAAATAACATTGAAAAGGTTGCCTAGGTATCTACTACAAATTGACTTAAAGGTAGGATCATATATGCCAACTTCCAGGTTACTCGGTCTGCTAAGAGGCTCACATCTAAAGTAACTCAGGTTGACATGATTTGGGCAAACGACTTGGAGAAAAGCCACAAATAAACTGTTTTTTTTTGAGTAGAATTTTTTTGATTCAAACATATCAGAAATTCTGATATGACATATCAGAACAGTCTGATTTGTAAATGGTCCCAAAATGAGTAGAATTTGTTGATTCAAAATGTCAGAAATTCTGATATAATACATCAGAACAGTCTGATTGGTAAATGGTCCCAAAATGAGTAGAATTTTTTGATTCAAACATATCAGAAATTCTGATATAATATATCGGAACAGTCTAATATATAAATGTTGCAAAAATGAGTAAAATTTTTCGGTTCAAACATCTCAAAAAATCTGATGTAATATATCAGAACAGTCTGATTTATAAATGTTCCAAAAATGAGTAGAATTTGTTGATTCAAACTTATCAGAAATTCTGATATAACATATCAGAACAGCCTGATTTATAAATGTTCCAAAACGAGTAGAATTTTTCGATTCAAACATATCAGAAATTCTGATATAACATATCAGAACAGCCTGATTTATGAATGTTGCAAAAATGAGTAGAATTTTTTGATTCAAACATATCAAAAATTTTGATATAACATATCAGAACAGTCTGATTTGTAAATGTGCCAAAATTGAACAACATTTTTGTGAATTGTATATAGGAATTTCTGATATAACATATGTGAAGATATATTAAATAATACATTTTTTACAGTAAGTGTGGCAAAAAAGTAGGTAACTTTTTATATCTATTTCTTTACATATGGCGCACCATATCCGATTCATTTCTTTTTCTTTTCTTTGGATGATTTACATTAATACCGTAAAACGGGGTGAATAGGAACAAATTTTCAAACTGGATTATTTTACATATTTTCATAATTTTGTTTTTATGTTTTTGCCGACTTTTGTTGTATTTCGAAAAGGCATTATTATGGGGAGTAGATTTGTGAAAGTGTTTACTCCAAACTCTTGTAAATTTTTTATTCAGCTTTGATTTTTTCGAGAGGCCATTTTTAGTGAATTTTGAAGTAGTTGAAAACTTTCATTCCTTTACGACGCTGATTCGAGTTTGAGAATTGAGTCACTGCTCTAGACCTCCACCATAGTAAGTAGTTTCCGAGTAACGATAATATCAGTGATAATCTTATCGATTTTTCCAGCTATAAAATATTTTTTCTTTTTACAATTTTTTTTTGACATTTCGGGGTGAATAGGAACGGGCCAAAAAGCATGACTAGAATCTACAAACCTGACCCCCGAAGAAACACCTACAAGAAATATACTGCGGAAGCAATGAATGAAGCATTGGCGGACCAACAACAAGAAATGTACTTTCGTTGTACTCAAAAAATCAGGGGATCCCTATTGCAGTGCTTTGTCGAAGGGCGAAAAAAACCAATATGAAAAGTCAAGGACCAACACTGCCTTTGAATCAAGAGATTGAGAAACACACCGCAAAAGGAGTAGCTGCGTGTGATTAGGTAGCTTTTGCATTTGAAGAGAAAATTTTTCCCGGCCAAATTGTATCTGTGCAGAAAGATGGATGCTTGAAAAGTGGCTCTCATGGGATGTGGTCTAAACACGAAGACATCCTTCTCTATCCGTTTGAGGATGTTCCCCCAAATAAAATCGAGTTCAGGCACTGAAGATGCGCCCTTTTTCCTGGGTTGTGGAGCTGCAATTTCACGTTTACATTTCAACTTTGGTTTTGTTCTCAAGAATGATAATAAAACTTCGCTTGATTACAGTTTTGTGGTTATTTACTGCTCTACTACGTCCATTTGCGGTTAATTTGTATTAGTTTAACGCCACAAAACATAATTATGCTACTATCTGCAACATCAGCGGGGTTTACTGGGAACAAGCATTCAAAAACAATAGGTGTTCCTATTCACCCCAAAGTGCGGGGTGAACAGGAACATCAATCATTTGGTTCTAACTTTCAAACATGATTGAATTACAGCAATTCTTTTATTTGCCCTTTTAGCCATTGTTCATACGCTCATTTTGACACCTTGTTTGCCAAAATCGCCTAAGTACTATTGAAGTTGTGATCAAATAACCCTCCAAATTGTTCCTATTCACCCCGTTTTACGGTAACTATACTTTTATCTTCACTCCCAGCATCCATTTTATAGTCCGCAGCCCACTACTTTTTATTATCTTTTATGTGTTTGTTATAAAATCACAGCTTTGCAAAAAAGCAATACACTGTAGTACGCTACAAATTTTATCAAAATTTTTACATCGGTCAATGTATTATTGGAATATGTCATCTTTAGATGTGACTGTTACTGACTACTGAACAAAAGTTACCGGTATCGCTTATGGTCTGCCGTCTGCCTGGTTTAAGCAATAGGCCTACTAAATGTGATCAGCAAGATCAAATATTCAGCAGCTGCAATGCTGTTAACTTATCGAAATAAAACCAACCAGCCAGATGCTACCGGAGTACGGTACCAGTACACAGTGCCATAGGCAGCTTTCTCTGCCCTATAACCTATTGATTCTGCACTTCCGCACAAAAAATCAAGCTATATCATAATTAATCACAACAGCGGTGACCAGCCTATACTCCTTTACTACTGGTAACATCTTCGTTGGCTCAGCATGATCTTCCATGCTACACGGTAGATTCAGTGACTGTTCAGACTGAACTGATTATTATAGTCTGAATTATGCTGGTAGGCTACAGTTTCCCGCTTTTTTACAGTGGAATGGAGATACCATATCCGCTAAACTCCGTTTCGAATAATTCTTCGTTAAGTATGTACTCCTGTGGCTCACAAACAAAACTCAGTGGTATTATTATAGCACACATTTGCATTACTTACTCCGCGTGGACCCAAGTTGTTTTGCACCTAAAAAAATGAGGATATAAGTTGTTTTGCAACTAAAGTCAATCATTTACGTTGAACTTGGTGCGGAATGAGGGTGTTTTGAAACCAAACCAATGGATGATCGTAGGGAGATGATAAAGCACTACAATATTCTGCAATAAAACCAATTTCGAAAAAAGTGGTCTGTAAGGTGTTTTGCAAATAATTTTCGGTTTAATATAATTTGAAAATGACTTCAGTTATAGAAAAATTTAATAATGACACCGCTTCATTGAAGATCAAGAATTCAATAGGATCGATCACTCAAAAGATGTCAAATGCTTAAAATAACATTGAAAAGGTTGCCTAGGTATCTACTACAAATTGACTTAAAGGTAGGATCATATATGCCAACTTCCAGGTTACTCGGTCTGCTAAGAGGCTCACATCTAAAGTAACTCAGGTTGACATGATTTGGGCAAACGACTTGGAGAAAAGCCACAAATAAACTGTTTTTTTTTTGAGTAGAATTTTTTTGATTCAAACATATCAGAAATTCTGATATGACATATCAGAACAGTCTGATTTGTAAATGGTCCCAAAATGAGTAGAATTTGTTGATTCAAAATGTCAGAAATTCTGATATAATATATCAGAACAGTCTGATTGATAAATGGTCCCAAAATGAGTAGAATGTTTTGATTCAAACATATCAGAAATTCTGATATAATATATCGGAACAGTCTAATATATAAATGTTGCAAAAATGAGTAAAATTTTTCGGTTCAAACATCTCAAAAAATCTGATGTAATATATCAGAACAGTCTGATTTATAAATGTTCCAAAAATGAGTAGAATTTGTTGATTCAAACTTATCAGAAATTCTGATATAATATATCAGAACAGCCTGATTTATAAATGTTCCAAAACGAGTAGAATTTTTCGATTCAAACATATCAGAAATTCTGATATAACATATCAGAACAGCCTGATTTATGAATGTTGCAAAAATGAGTAGAATTTTTTGATTCAAACATATCAAAAATTTTGATATAACATATCAGAACAGTCTGATTTGTAAATGTGCCAAAATTGAACAACATTTTTGTGAATTGTATATAGGAATTTCTGATATAACATATGTGAAGATATATTAAATAATACATTTTTTACAGTAAGTGTGGCAAAAAAGTAGGTAACTTTTTATATCTATTTCTTTACATATGGCGCACCATATCCGATTCATTTCTTTTTCTTTTCTTTGGATGATTTACATTAATACCGTAAAACGGGGTGAATAGGAACAAATTTTCAAACTGGATTATTTTACATATTTTCATAATTTTGTTTTTATGTTTTTGCCGACTTTTGTTGTATTTCGAAAAGGCATTATTATGGGGAGTAGATTTGTGAAAGTGTTTACTCCAAACTCTTGTAAATTTTTTATTCAGCTTTGATTTTTTCGAGAGGCCATTTTTAGTGAATTTTGAAGTAGTTGAA
Organism: Trididemnum miniatum; assembly: GCA_964006365.1. Taxonomy (NCBI): domain Eukaryota; kingdom Metazoa; phylum Chordata; class Ascidiacea; order Aplousobranchia; family Didemnidae; genus Trididemnum; species Trididemnum miniatum. The sequence continues at coordinate 5,509,663 of OZ023236.1, forward strand.
AACTTTCATTCCTTTACGACGCTGATTCGAGTTTGAGAATTGAGTCACTGCTCTAGACCTCCACCATAGTAAGTAGTTTCCGAGTAACGATAATATCAGTGATAATCTTATCGATTTTTCCAGCTATAAAATATTTTTTCTTTTTACAATTTTTTTTTGACATTTCGGGGTGAATAGGAACGGGCCAAAAAGCATGACTAGAATCTACAAACCTGACCCCCGAAGAAACACCTACAAGAAATATACTGCGGAAGCAATGAATGAAGCATTGGCGGACCAACAACAAGAAATGTACTTTCGTTGTACTCAAAAAATCAGGGGATCCCTATTGCAGTGCTTTGTCGAAGGGCGAAAAAAACCAATATGAAAAGTCAAGGACCAACACTGCCTTTGAATCAAGAGATTGAGAAACACACCGCAAAAGGAGTAGCTGCGTGTGATTAGGTAGCTTTTGCATTTGAAGAGAAAATTTTTCCCGGCCAAATTGTATCTGTGCAGAAAGATGGATGCTTGAAAAGTGGCTCTCATGGGATGTGGTCTAAACACGAAGACATCCTTCTCTATCCGTTTGAGGATGTTCCCCCAAATAAAATCGAGTTCAGGCACTGAAGATGCGCCCTTTTTCCTGGGTTGTGGAGCTGCAATTTCACGTTTACATTTCAACTTTGGTTTTGTTCTCAAGAATGATAATAAAACTTCGCTTGATTACAGTTTTGTGGTTATTTACTGCTCTACTACGTCCATTTGCGGTTAATTTGTATTAGTTTAACGCCACAAAACATAATTATGCTACTATCTGCAACATCAGCGGGGTTTACTGGGAACAAGCATTCAAAAACAATAGGTGTTCCTATTCACCCCAAAGTGCGGGGTGAACAGGAACATCAATCATTTGGTTCTAACTTTCAAACATGATTGAATTACAGCAATTCTTTTATTTGCCCTTTTAGCCATTGTTCATACGCTCATTTTGACACCTTGTTTGCCAAAATCGCCTAAGTACTATTGAAGTTGTGATCAAATAACCCTCCAAATTGTTCCTATTCACCCCGTTTTACGGTAACTATACTTTTATCTTCACTCCCAGCATCCATTTTATAGTCCGCAGCCCACTACTTTTTATTATCTTTTATGTGTTTGTTATAAAATCACAGCTTTGCAAAAAAGCAATACACTGTAGTACGCTACAAATTTTATCAAAATTTTTACATCGGTCAATGTATTATTGGAATATGTCATCTTTAGATGTGACTGTTACTGACTACTGAACAAAAGTTACCGGTATCGCTTATGGTCTGCCGTCTGCCTGGTTTAAGCAATAGGCCTACTAAATGTGATCAGCAAGATCAAATATTCAGCAGCTGCAATGCTGTTAACTTATCGAAATAAAACCAACCAGCCAGATGCTACCGGAGTACGGTACCAGTACACAGTGCCATAGGCAGCTTTCTCTGCCCTATAACCTATTGATTCTGCACTTCCGCACAAAAAATCAAGCTATATCATAATTAATCACAACAGCGGTGACCAGCCTATACTCCTTTACTACTGGTAACATCTTCGTTGGCTCAGCATGATCTTCCATGCTACACGGTAGATTCAGTGACTGTTCAGACTGAACTGATTATTATAGTCTGAATTATGCTGGTAGGCTACAGTTTCCCGCTTTTTTACAGTGGAATGGAGATACCATATCCGCTAAACTCCGTTTCGAATAATTCTTCGTTAAGTATGTACTCCTGTGGCTCACAAACAAAACTCAGTGGTATTATTATAGCACACATTTGCATTACTTACTCCGCGTGGACCCAAGTTGTTTTGCACCTAAAAAAATGAGGATATAAGTTGTTTTGCAACTAAAGTCAATCATTTACGTTGAACTTGGTGCGGAATGAGGGTGTTTTGAAACCAAACCAATGGATGATCGTAGGGAGATGATAAAGCACTACAATATTCTGCAATAAAACCAATTTCGAAAAAAGTGGTCTGTAAGGTGTTTTGCAAATAATTTTCGGTTTAATATAATTTGAAAATGACTTCAGTTATAGAAAAATTTAATAATGACACCGCTTCATTGAAGATCAAGAATTCAATAGGATCGATCACTCAAAAGATGTCAAATGCTTAAAATAACATTGAAAAGGTTGCCTAGGTATCTACTACAAATTGACTTAAAGGTAGGATCATATATGCCAACTTCCAGGTTACTCGGTCTGCTAAGAGGCTCACATCTAAAGTAACTCAGGTTGACATGATTTGGGCAAACGACTTGGAGAAAAGCCACAAATAAACTGTTTTTTTTTGAGTAGAATTTTTTTGATTCAAACATATCAGAAATTCTGATATGACATATCAGAACAGTCTGATTTGTAAATGGTCCCAAAATGAGTAGAATTTGTTGATTCAAAATGTCAGAAATTCTGATATAATATATCAGAACAGTCTGATTGATAAATGGTCCCAAAATGAGTAGAATGTTTTGATTCAAACATATCAGAAATTCTGATATAATATATCGGAACAGTCTAATATATAAATGTTGCAAAAATGAGTAAAATTTTTCGGTTCAAACATCTCAAAAAATCTGATGTAATATATCAGAACAGTCTGATTTATAAATGTTCCAAAAATGAGTAGAATTTGTTGATTCAAACTTATCAGAAATTCTGATATAATATATCAGAACAGCCTGATTTATAAATGTTCCAAAACGAGTAGAATTTTTCGATTCAAACATATCAGAAATTCTGATATAACATATCAGAACAGCCTGATTTATGAATGTTGCAAAAATGAGTAGAATTTTTTGATTCAAACATATCAAAAATTTTGATATAACATATCAGAACAGTCTGATTTGTAAATGTGCCAAAATTGAACAACATTTTTGTGAATTGTATATAGGAATTTCTGATATAACATATGTGAAGATATATTAAATAATACATTTTTTACAGTAAGTGTGGCAAAAAAGTAGGTAACTTTTTATATCTATTTCTTTACATATGGCGCACCATATCCGATTCATTTCTTTTTCTTTTCTTTGGATGATTTACATTAATACCGTAAAACGGGGTGAATAGGAACAAATTTTCAAACTGGATTATTTTACATATTTTCATAATTTTGTTTTTATGTTTTTGCCGACTTTTGTTGTATTTCGAAAAGGCATTATTATGGGGAGTAGATTTGTGAAAGTGTTTACTCCAAACTCTTGTAAATTTTTTATTCAGCTTTGATTTTTTCGAGAGGCCATTTTTAGTGAATTTTGAAGTAGTTGAAAACTTTCATTCCTTTACGACGCTGATTCGAGTTTGAGAATTGAGTCACTGCTCTAGACCTCCACCATAGTAAGTAGTTTCCGAGTAACGATAATATCAGTGATAATCTTATCGATTTTTCCAGCTATAAAATATTTTTTCTTTTTACAATTTTTTTTTGACATTTCGGGGTGAATAGGAACGGGCCAAAAAGCATGACTAGAATCTACAAACCTGACCCCCGAAGAAACACCTACAAGAAATATACTGCGGAAGCAATGAATGAAGCATTGGCGGACCAACAACAAGAAATGTACTTTCGTTGTACTCAAAAAATCAGGGGATCCCTATTGCAGTGCTTTGTCGAAGGGCGAAAAAAACCAATATGAAAAGTCAAGGACCAACACTGCCTTTGAATCAAGAGATTGAGAAACACACCGCAAAAGGAGTAGCTGCGTGTGATTAGGTAGCTTTTGCATTTGAAGAGAAAATTTTTCCCGGCCAAATTGTATCTGTGCAGAAAGATGGATGCTTGAAAAGTGGCTCTCATGGGATGTGGTCTAAACACGAAGACATCCTTCTCTATCCGTTTGAGGATGTTCCCCCAAATAAAATCGAGTTCAGGCACTGAAGATGCGCCCTTTTTCCTGGGTTGTGGAGCTGCAATTTCACGTTTACATTTCAACTTTGGTTTTGTTCTCAAGAATGATAATAAAACTTCGCTTGATTACAGTTTTGTGGTTATTTACTGCTCTACTACGTCCATTTGCGGTTAATTTGTATTAGTTTAACGCCACAAAACATAATTATGCTACTATCTGCAACATCAGCGGGGTTTACTGGGAACAAGCATTCAAAAACAATAGGTGTTCCTATTCACCCCAAAGTGCGGGGTGAACAGGAACATCAATCATTTGGTTCTAACTTTCAAACATGATTGAATTACAGCAATTCTTTTATTTGCCCTTTTAGCCATTGTTCATACGCTCATTTTGACACCTTGTTTGCCAAAATCGCCTAAGTACTATTGAAGTTGTGATCAAATAACCCTCCAAATTGTTCCTATTCACCCCGTTTTACGGTAACTATACTTTTATCTTCACTCCCAGCATCCATTTTATAGTCCGCAGCCCACTACTTTTTATTATCTTTTATGTGTTTGTTATAAAATCACAGCTTTGCAAAAAAGCAATACACTGTAGTACGCTACAAATTTTATCAAAATTTTTACATCGGTCAATGTATTATTGGAATATGTCATCTTTAGATGTGACTGTTACTGACTACTGAACAAAAGTTACCGGTATCGCTTATGGTCTGCCGTCTGCCTGGTTTAAGCAATAGGCCTACTAAATGTGATCAGCAAGATCAAATATTCAGCAGCTGCAATGCTGTTAACTTATCGAAATAAAACCAACCAGCCAGATGCTACCGGAGTACGGTACCAGTACACAGTGCCATAGGCAGCTTTCTCTGCCCTATAACCTATTGATTCTGCACTTCCGCACAAAAAATCAAGCTATATCATAATTAATCACAACAGCGGTGACCAGCCTATACTCCTTTACTACTGGTAACATCTTCGTTGGCTCAGCATGATCTTCCATGCTACACGGTAGATTCAGTGACTGTTCAGACTGAACTGATTATTATAGTCTGAATTATGCTGGTAGGCTACAGTTTCCCGCTTTTTTACAGTGGAATGGAGATACCATATCCGCTAAACTCCGTTTCGAATAATTCTTCGTTAAGTATGTACTCCTGTGGCTCACAAACAAAACTCAGTGGTATTATTATAGCACACATTTGCATTACTTACTCCGCGTGGACCCAAGTTGTTTTGCACCTAAAAAAATGAGGATATAAGTTGTTTTGCAACTAAAGTCAATCATTTACGTTGAACTTGGTGCGGAATGAGGGTGTTTTGAAACCAAACCAATGGATGATCGTAGGGAGATGATAAAGCACTACAATATTCTGCAATAAAACCAATTTCGAAAAAAGTGGTCTGTAAGGTGTTTTGCAAATAATTTTCGGTTTAATATAATTTGAAAATGACTTCAGTTATAGAAAAATTTAATAATGACACCGCTTCATTGAAGATCAAGAATTCAATAGGATCGATCACTCAAAAGATGTCAAATGCTTAAAATAACATTGAAAAGGTTGCCTAGGTATCTACTACAAATTGACTTAAAGGTAGGATCATATATGCCAACTTCCAGGTTACTCGGTCTGCTAAGAGGCTCACATCTAAAGTAACTCAGGTTGACATGATTTGGGCAAACGACTTGGAGAAAAGCCACAAATAAACTGTTTTTTTTTGAGTAGAATTTTTTTGATTCAAACATATCAGAAATTCTGATATGACATATCAGAACAGTCTGATTTGTAAATGGTCCCAAAATGAGTAGAATTTGTTGATTCAAAATGTCAGAAATTCTGATATAATATATCAGAACAGTCTGATTGATAAATGGTCCCAAAATGAGTAGAATGTTTTGATTCAAACATATCAGAAATTCTGATATAATATATCGGAACAGTCTAATATATAAATGTTGCAAAAATGAGTAAAATTTTTCGGTTCAAACATCTCAAAAAATCTGATGTAATATATCAGAACAGTCTGATTTATAAATGTTCCAAAAATGAGTAGAATTTGTTGATTCAAACTTATCAGAAATTCTGATATAATATATCAGAACAGCCTGATTTATAAATGTTCCAAAACGAGTAGAATTTTTCGATTCAAACATATCAGAAATTCTGATATAACATATCAGAACAGCCTGATTTATGAATGTTGCAAAAATGAGTAGAATTTTTTGATTCAAACATATCAAAAATTTTGATATAACATATCAGAACAGTCTGATTTGTAAATGTGCCAAAATTGAACAACATTTTTGTGAATTGTATATAGGAATTTCTGATATAACATATGTGAAGATATATTAAATAATACATTTTTTACAGTAAGTGTGGCAAAAAAGTAGGTAACTTTTTATATCTATTTCTTTACATATGGCGCACCATATCCGATTCATTTCTTTTTCTTTTCTTTGGATGATTTACATTAATAACTATACTTTTATCTTCACTCCCAGCATCCATTTTATAGTCCGCAGCCCACTACTTTTTATTATCTTTTATGTGTTTGTTATAAAATCACAGCTTTGCAAAAAAGCAATACACTGTAGTACGCTACAAATTTTATCAAAATTTTTACATCGGTCAATGTATTATTGGAATATGTCATCTTTAGATGTGACTGTTACTGACTACTGAACAAAAGTTACCGGTATCGCTTATGGTCTGCCGTCTGCCTGGTTTAAGCAATAGGCCTACTAAATGTGATCAGCAAGATCAAATATTCAGCAGCTGCAATGCTGTTAACTTATCGAAATAAAACCAACCAGCCAGATGCTACCGGAGTACGGTACCAGTACACAGTGCCATAGGCAGCTTTCTCTGCCCTATAACCTATTGATTCTGCACTTCCGCACAAAAAATCAAGCTATATCATAATTAATCACAACAGCGGTGACCAGCCTATACTCCTTTACTACTGGTAACATCTTCGTTGGCTCAGCATGATCTTCCATGCTACACGGTAGATTCAGTGACTGTTCAGACTGAACTGATTATTATAGTCTGAATTATGCTGGTAGGCTACAGTTTCCCGCTTTTTTACAGTGGAATGGAGATACCATATCCGCTAAACTCCGTTTCGAATAATTCTTCGTTAAGTATGTACTCCTGTGGCTCACAAACAAAACTCAGTGGTATTATTATAGCACACATTTGCATTACTTACTCCGCGTGGACCCAAGTTGTTTTGCACCTAAAAAAATGAGGATATAAGTTGTTTTGCAACTAAAGTCAATCATTTACGTTGAACTTGGTGCGGAATGAGGGTGTTTTGAAACCAAACCAATGGATGATCGTAGGGAGATGATAAAGCACTACAATATTCTGCAATAAAACCAATTTCGAAAAAAGTGGTCTGTAAGGTGTTTTGCAAATAATTTTCGGTTTAATGTAATTTGAAAATGACTTCAGTTATAGAAAAATTTAATAATGACACCGCTTCATTGAAGATCAAGAATTCAATAGGATCGATCACTCAAAAGATGTCAAATGCTTAAAATAACATTGAAAAGGTTGCCTAGGTATCTACTACAAATTGACTTAAAGGTAGGATCATATATGCCAACTTCCAGGTTACTCGGTCTGCTAAGAGGCTCACATCTAAAGTAACTCAGGTTGACATGATTTGGGCAAACGACTTGGAGAAAAGCCACAAATAAACTGTTTTTTTTTGAGTAGAATTTTTTTGATTCAAACATATCAGAAATTCTGATATGACATATCAGAACAGTCTGATTTGTAAATGGTCCCAAAATGAGTAGAATTTGTTGATTCAAAATGTCAGAAATTCTGATATAATATATCAGAACAGTCTGATTGATAAATGGTCCCAAAATGAGTAGAATTTTTTGATTCAAACATATCAGAAATTCTGATATAATATATCGGAACAGTCTAATATATAAATGTTGCAAAAATGAGTAGAATTTTTCGATTCAAACATCTCAAAAAATCTGATGTAATATATCAGAACAGTCTGATTTATAAATGTTCCAAAAATGAGTAGAATTTGTTGATTCAAACTTATCAGAAATTCTGATATAATATATCAGAACAGCCTGATTTATAAATGTTCCAAAACGAGTAGAATTTTTCGATTCAAACATATCAGAAATTCTGATATAACATATCAGAACAGCCTGATTTATGAATGTTGCAAAAATGAGTAGAATTTTTTGATTCAAACATATCAAAAATTTTGATATAACATATCAGAACAGTCTGATTTGTAAATGTGCCAAAATTGAACAACATTTTTGTGAATTGTATATAGGAATTTCTGATATAACATATGTGAAGATATATTAAATAATACATTTTTTACAGTAAGTGTGGCAAAAAAGTAGGTAACTTTTTATATCTATTTCTTTACATATGGCGCACCATATCCGATTCATTTCTTTTTCTTTTCTTTGGATGATTTACATTAATAACTATACTTTTATCTTCACTCCCAGCATCTATTTTATAGTCCGCAGCCCACTACTTTTTATTATCTTTTATGTGTTTGTTATAAAATCACAGCTTTGCAAAAAAGCAATACACTGTAGTACGCTACAAATTTTATCAAAATTTTTACATCGGTCAATGTATTATTGGAATATGTCATCTTTAGATGTGACTGTTACTGACTACTGAACAAAAGTTACCGGTATCGCTTATGGTCTGCCGTCTGCCTGGTTTAAGCAATAGGCCTACTAAATGTGATCAGCAAGATCAAATATTCAGCAGCTGCAATGCTGTTAACTTATCGAAATAAAACCAACCAACCAGATGCTACCGGAGTACGGTACCAGTACACAGTGCCATAGGCAGCTTTCTCTGCCCTATAACCTATTGATTCTGCACTTCCGCACAAAAAATCAAGCTATATCATAATTAATCACAACAGCGGTGACCAGCCTATACTCCTTTACTACTGGTAACATCTTCGTTGGCTCAGCATGATCTTCCATGCTACACGGTAGATTCAGTGACTGTTCAGACTGAACTGATTATTATAGTCTGAATTATGCTGGTAGGCTACAGTTTCCCGCTTTTTTACAGTGGAATGGAGATACCATATCCGCTAAACTCCGTTTCGAATAATTCTTCGTTAAGTATGTACTCCTGTGGCTCACAAACAAAACTCAGTGGTATTATTATAGCACACATTTGCATTACTTACTCCGCGTGGACCCAAGTTGTTTTGCACCTAAAAAAATGAGGATATAAGTTGTTTTGCAACTAAAGTCAATCATTTACGTTGAACTTGGTGCGGAATGAGGGTGTTTTGAAACCAAACCAATGGATGATCGTAGGGAGATGATAAAGCACTACAATATTCTGCAATAAAACCAATTTCGAAAAAAGTGGTCTGTAAGGTGTTTTGCAAATAATTTTCGGTTTAATATAATTTGAAAATGACTTCAGTTATAGAAAAATTTAATAATGACACCGCTTCATTGAAGATCAAGAATTCAATAGGATCGATCACTCAAAAGATGTCAAATGCTTAAAATAACATTGAAAAAGTTGCCTAGGTATCTACTCCAAATTGACTTAAAGGTAGGATCATATATGCCAACTTCCAGGTTACTCGGTCTGCTAAGAGGCTCACATCTAAAGTTACTCAGGTTGACATGATTTGGGCAAACGACTTGGAGAAAAACCACAAATAAACTGGTTAGAGAATCAATTTGCCTAGGCTAGGTCAATAATTTTAAGCATTTGACATCTTTTGAGTGATCGATCCTATTGAGTTCTTGATTTTCAATGAAGCGGTGTCATTATTAAATTTTTCTCTTGTTGAAGCCAAGTTGGATATCACTCCTATCTGAGTTTCTGATAATTGGAGTCTCATTATGCGTTAAAATTGTTTCTTGCATGTTGTGCATTGCTAGGTCAGGGTCAGCTTGAAGAATACGATTAATATTTGTCAGGGCAATGTGAAAAGTTTTATTGCGTTCTTCTGTGAAAAGGGATTTGTAAGGCAATTCAGTACTGAAGAAAAGAAACCAACCCAGCTTCTTATTTGTTTGGAAACACTTGTCCGATTTTCTTTGAGCAGGAAGTAACTTTTCGTGAAATTGAATTGTGCTTCTGTTTCCGTCATAGAGCCTCAAAAACATGAAATGTTGGATTTTACTCTCGTACCGAAATTACTAGGCTTTTTTCAGTGGAATTATAGCAGGGAGTTAGTTTTGTTGAGAGTTTTTTTTTTTTTTTGGGGGGGGGGGGAGATGGTAACAGGAAATTAGTCTAAAATTGGAGGAGGGGATGGTGGCAAGGATTTAGTTTGGATCTTAGCAATTAGATAGTAGCGGGAATTTAGCAAAGGAATGGTTGCAAGAAATTTTGGGGAGAATGAAAGTAGGAAATAACTTTTTTGAGGGGGGTTGTTGCTATGCTGCACTAATGAGACCTAAAAAGGTCGAAACGCGTCTGCAGCTGCATTTGGGTAGATGGCCTTGTGGGTGCTAGAGGTGGGGGTTGCTTGAGTGGAGTATCGTATTATTGACCTAGCCTAGGCAAATTGATTCTCTTAACCAGTTTATTTGTGGCTTTTCTCCAAGTCGTTTGCCCAAATCATGTCAACCTGAGTTACTTTAGATGTGAGCCTCTTAGCAGACCGAGTAACCTGGAAGTTGGCATATATGATCCTACCTTCAAGTCAATTTGTAGTAGATACCTAGGCAACCTTTTCAATGACTTCAGTTATATATATTTTTAAAACCTTGGTTTGACCAGACTCGGAATTAAACTCAGAATCTACCGCTACAGAAGCAGACGCTCTACAGTTCCTACTCAGCCATTAATTGGCAATTCTTTTTTGATTTTACAGAGAAAAAGTGGCAAGATACTCAAGTGTGCCGGAAATATTCCGCTTTCTTAATTTTTTCTCGGAAGAACCGAATGGTTGTCGGATTGGACTTCGGAGCTGGATTTACGGGTTTGATGCTCAACTAGGTCATTTTCCATTGACTCAATAAAAACCGAAGCTACAATAATACGGCTTTAAAAAAATAATTGAAGAGGAGATAAAATCCAAATCAATTTCAACTTCATTTTTGTAGTTAGAAACTTGTGCAAACACGTTTATGTATGTTTGATATGCGCATTTGTATTCTAACCACACTGACTTTTTTTCTGGTTTTCCACAAGTTAACTACAGTCAACATTCACGTTTTCGTAGTTCAAATTTTATCAAAATTTTCCTCACCAAGCACAGCTTAATTCGTTTGACGATGGTGAGTACAATTTCATTGAGAGCCTCAAAGTTGTCTACAGTGGTTGCAAAATCTTCGTCTGGATCCGAAGCTATGATATTTATCTGTGACACATTAACCCTTCCAACACCGATAGCCACTACAATCGTGTTGTTTTCTTTGATAAGATTCGAAGGAACTTCAACATCATCGAAAGACACACCTGCAAAAAATGATAAAGGGTAATTATGAGCTGAGTGTAACCTTGGATTTTTACGGTTTTTAGGATTTCTTTCTTTGTTTTTCCTTTTTTTTCTCATCCTAGTTACTCTTTCCTCATACTGAGTCACCACGGCGGGGAGACTGCGTGGTTGTTTTGGAAATTACCATCCATTTAAGAAGAAAACTGCAGCCATGGTGTAACGAGCTCGCATCGATGCTTGCTTAAAAACCAACATTCATTTTCATATCCAAAACCATTGCTAAATGCAGCAGGAAGTTTTAGTAAATTGCGACAAAAACAGATTTTTAGCTTTGTTTCAACAAAAATATGAAAAACAATTCTTACCGTCAGTAAGTACAACAATGACTAACGGAACGTTGGGACGTCTTCCTTCCGCGACAGAGAGTTTGTTGTTTAAGGTGTAATTAATTGCCTGCCCTGTTCGCGAACCGACTCCATTGTATGGAATTCTTTCGATGGCTTGGATCAATAATGAATGATTGGTGAACTCGTTAAGCGCCCACAAGTCATCTACTTCGTTGTTATAACGAATTGCTGCAAACTATAAACAGAATTATCAGTTTAACGGTGCACATTTGCACAACTATGCTCTTACGTCTGTCTAAAGCTCTTTTGGTTGCGGACAGCAAAATATTCTCCGTGTTTATCGCACCGATTTACCAGCCACAGCTGCTGCATGTACCGGTAACAATTTATCATTAAGTGTATTGAAATATGGAGAACCGGTGTAAGTTTATACATATGAACATGTAAAAGTGCTGTTATAGCCTCTGACCCAACAAGAGGAAGTCGTCATGACTTCCCGTCCGGTAGGCCAGGAAGGACATTGCTTTTTAGTTGCTGATCTTCACCCTGGCCACGTAAAGAGTTTGACTGGAATGGTGACGTAACCACAGAGTGGATATGCGTACCACAAAAGTTAAATTCTTTAAGAAATATTTACGTGAAGGGATGAATAATCCTGTCAAGATCATTCGTCCACGATATTAACTGTTGCTTATCTGAGGGCGGCTGATGAAGGTTAATAGCCATAAACAGCGCTGTCTCGCTCTACGGTAAGAGAAATTATGATAGGACAGAAGTCATACTAAATAAACGCTGTAAAAAACATTTCTACGACTAGTTACGCGGTTTGATTGTTCATCAAGTATACTCAGGCAGGAACCCAGGATCTTGAGATTGAAAATCAACCTCTCTAACACTTGGCCAACGTGCTTAGTAGGTCTTCTGGCCTACGTACGGTGACATCGCAAAGCCAAAAATTAGAGTTGGGGATGTGGCCGGAGGGTTGGCGTCGGGGGAGTTGGGGTTGTGGTCGGAAGGGTTGGGGTCTGGGGAGTTGGGGTTGGGATCGGGGGAGTTGAGGTCGGAGAGTGGGCGTAGGGGACCCCACACCCCCCATACCTCTCCCCTCACCTCCCCCACACCCAACACACCTCCCCCGCTTCTTCACACCCACTCATCTCTCCTTACCTTCCCCATACTTCTCTCACCTTCCCAACACATTTCTCCACACTCACCCCATACACTATCCCACACTTCTTTACCCCCCATACCTCTCACCTCCCCCATACCCCAACACACTTTACCACACTCACCCCACACACTTTCCCATATCTCCCCCCACACTTCTTCACACCCCCCCATTTTTCCTTACCTTCCCCCACACCCCCATGCCTTTCCCCAATTCTCCCTTCATCTTCCCCCACGCCCCAACATTCTTCCCCACGCTCACCTCATATACTCTCCCACACATCCTAGCACACTTTCCTACACCTATCCCACAACTCCCCTCACCTTCCCTTACGCCCCAACACATTTTTCCCCACTCCCCTTCCCTTGCACCTCCCCTTCACTTTCCTTCACCTTCTCTTCACACTTCCCACACCCCAAACACTATTCCTTACTCCTCACCCCACACTTCCCCCGAAAAATTGTCTATTGCTTACAGTACGATTCGAAAGCATTCTTCAAACCTGTGCAGCATCTGGGCCAACGTTGAATTCTTGCACTAAGTAGATGACGAAATCACGGACAATCGCAAAATTAGCTTCCCCTACGCTGCGTGAACTGTCAAGTACGAATACACCATCAACCTCATCCGTACACCGTTCTGCAAAATAATGCGTTATTGAAATACAGGCGACAAAAACAGCTTATGGAGGAAAAACAACGCCACAGTAAATCTTAAAACTGGACATTTTGACAACATACATTCAGCTGTCATCATGAGCAGTGTAAGCAAGGCAGTATAAAATTGTTTGCACAGCCTTGCTTACACTGCTCATGATGACAGCTGAATCTCGAGTTTTAGGACTTAGCCTACTGTGGCTTCATTTTTGCTCCTTAATACATGTTTAGATCACAACATGTTTACCGCAAATACCATCACATGCTTTTATAGCTCGTATCTGTGTGGCAGCAACAAATCCATGAATGAGATTTTTGGAATTATTGAACTGAAAATCAACAGTGTTTGAGGGAAATTGCCAAGTAATCTAACGTTTCAGCAGCCAACCGAAATGTATATCAAACGTAGACGGCTCCGCCGCTCCAGCCAAAAATCGAACCCATCACGTCGGTTTTGTAACCTGTGCGCGATACCGTCAGGCCATACCGTAAAACTTATATCTTCGTGTATCGGCTGAACCGTGGGACCTGTAGCTGTGGACTAGGTCTTTTTTCTACTCCACATCAGGTTACACTTACCAATCCAACAATGGAATTGCGGACTATATAAAAACAGTAATTCTCTTTATGGTGACAAAACGTTCCAACAACACAGATTCAGCTGTCATATTCAGCAGTCGCTTTTCTTAATTTGTTAAACTTACTGATGATGATAGCTGAACCAATGTTTTCGAAACGTCCAATCACGATAAAAAACTTTTTTGTGTATATTTATAGAGTTTAAAAGATACCTTTTAGTTTTTGTACCAGCACAAAACGCTAAAATACCTTTTAGGAAAGGTTACTAAATATTATTACTTTTAGATAAAAAGACACTTTTTTTAATTCCACATTACCTCTACATACTGGAGGCGGGATTGACCACGCAGCTCCTCTTGGAGATATTTCTACTAGGCATGTAAGCACTGATCCTCCAACTATTTGATAGTTCGGTGAACACGTAAAAGTGCACTCAGATCCTAGGTTTGTAGAGTCAGAACACACAACGAATCCGTTCAGTAAACCAATCATGTCGTAATCGGGTTCGCAAACTTTAATAAATTTATAGTTATGCTTATTGTTACATAGATTATTTCTACATAACTTTGAACAAATTAGTACCATAAAAGTTTATTTTTTTATGTGAATAAATGATCAATACTGTAACGTCGCATTGTAGATCTTTTGGAATCGAACTAGGTTATTTTAATTTATGGTGACACTCCGTATCGAACTCGGTAACTTGCGAACGTTGCTTGTAACTTTGAGTGCTTTGCCTTCAACTGAATGCAAAGCCCGCTACTAATCAGTGCAGGGGCGGATCCAGGGGGGGTGTGGGGGGATGCATTCCCCACCACCAGCCAATTTCAACAATGTTTTGATGAATGAAATTTTTCCATAATTTTGAATCTCTTCGATTTAACAATAATTCTTACGCCTTAACTACGTATAAGTCGAAAATGTACGAACAAAATGCAACATATTTGGTGAAGGACTGATTAGGGGCAATAGAGCAAAATTTGCGTTACAAATTGTTCGAAAAGAACTAAGATATCCATTACAGTATGTAAACTTTCAAAAATTTTCCGGGAGAGGAAACCCACGGACCCCCTTAGAATCATTTTTGTTTCCCAATGCGCTTCAAATTTAGTTTTGCCACAAAAAATGCACTTGAAAAATGTCAAAAATTGGTCCTTAACAGTTCTGAATATACTCCCCTCACATGGGCACATTTTCAAAAAAGGACTTAATTACGCCTTTTTTTTAAAAATGTCTTTGTATTCAGTTAACATTCAACCTAATTCAAAACTGCATACCCCCCCGCCAAAATTTTCTGGATCCGCATCTGAATCAGTGCACTTAATTTGACACTGCATTCA
Source organism: Trididemnum miniatum (assembly GCA_964006365.1). NCBI lineage: Eukaryota > Metazoa > Chordata > Ascidiacea > Aplousobranchia > Didemnidae > Trididemnum > Trididemnum miniatum. The sequence continues at coordinate 5,525,057 of OZ023236.1, forward strand.
ACTTTGGGCGCCACCAGACCAGTAGAAAGAAACTCGTATAAGCACGGTAGTTAGAGTTAAACAAAAGTTAGACAAAAGAAACACGTTTCAATTTTATCAAAAAAATAAGACTTGTTGAAAGGAATCTGCACGGTAGTTAGAGTGTTAAATCAAAAGTCAGTAACTGTTCTGAGCTACAGCACTGCCAGCGTAGTTTGTTCAGAATTGTTCCTAGTCCAGGGGGAGCTTTACACCTTTTAATATTCTCAGGGCTGTAAAATAGTGCTGCTAAGAGTGAAGATTTATCCTTTTCCAGGGGGTTGCCTTTGAAATTCCATCAGAAAATTAACGTTTATTACTATTGGATTCTTAGTCCGTCCTAGACTGTTGCTCATTCTTTGTTATTGGACTCTTTTGTCCGTCCAAGCGTATTGCTCATTATTCATAAATAATTTAAATTAATTAATTAATTAAAATGGGACTCTTGTGTGGGTGCTATTACCAGGGGCGTAGCCAGGGGGAGGAAAAAGGGGCAATTGCCCCCCCCCCGGAATATTTTCAGTGACCACTAGCCTTCAAACAAAGATACAAAAGCTATAACGTAAATCTACTAACAACGCAAGCAGGAGCGGATTAAGACCACTCGGGGGTCCGTAAATCTACTAACAACGCAAGCAGGGGCGAATTAAGACCACTTTTCGACAAAAAACTACTCTAAAATGAGTATTTTTTTTGCAAAAACCCTAAAAATCCGTGGCGGCTGGGGGCTCTGCCCACAAACCCCCTTAGCCTCCGGCGGCTGGGGGCTTTGCCCCCACACCCCGGTTGGGGCACCCCGTTTGCCGAATTCTGGGTGCGCCACTGAAAAAGCCTATGAAGTTTTGCCCCTCCCTCCCCGAAATTTTGGGCTGGCTACGCCACTGGCCGCTACTGATATTTGCTCTATAAGTTCCGACTCCTGATGGGTGGATTAATTGTTGTTTCGTCTGACGTCAGAGAACTTATCGGTGAGTTACTGCTGGCTCGGCTTATCTATAACCTTTAAATATTGGTATATTTGATGAAGTTTGACTGAGTGAACGCTTTGTTTATTAGTGATCGAAAACCGAAAAAACGACGTGTTTCTTTGCTCTTCTTGGGGTTAGCACAGTAGTATTAGATATTATAATTGTTTTTGCTAAAATTCGTCATGACGCTCTATTTTTCAATTCTCTTTCCCACACTGGTATTCTATCTATAGAGGTGACATTCAATTAGGGTTGATGGCGCTCTATTTTTCAACCCTGCCTTCATACCAGCGTTCTGTTAGAAGCAGGGATGTGGAAGCGGTATATTTGCAAACAGTTTCCGCTTCCACACCTATCGCTACCGCTTCCAAACAAAATTACCGAAATTTTGCTAGCAAAACACGACCAGTGCGTAGGTAGCCGAAGGCGTAAACCGTAACTTTTTTCCCAGTACGCTGAAAGCTCTTGGTCAAACTTTACCATGCGCTTTTTTTAAAATAATTTGCAAAACGCGAACGAAAGTGTAAAGGAATGATTGAGAATGATGAATGATAGAGTCACAATCCTGGGAGGCTTTTACTGCAACTTTGCTACAAAGCATACTCCCTTCATTAGAAAAATGAAATGTTGATACAGAGCACTCAGTGGCCTATTGATTACTTTTAAAAGGGGTAGGGTGGGCATAATTTCCATATTTTTTTCGGCGGAACTAATTTGAAGCTGATTGAGATACAAAAAAGCTCTAGGGGGTCCGGGGGCATACTAACCCGAAAATTTTTGAAAATTTGCATGCTGTAATGGCTATTTTCGTGCTTTTTCAATAAATTCTAGCCAAATTTTGTTTAAATTTTTTTACCCTAATTCTGAGTGCTTCGCCAAATATGATGCATTTTGTTCACACATTTTCGATTATGCATGGTGATGGCGTAACGCTTATTGCTATCGAAGAGGCTTGAAATTATGGAAAAATTGTATATGTGCATCAAAAACACTTTCGAAAATGGCTGGTGGGAAGATGCGTACCCCTTATTTTACGCCCCTAGATCCGCCCCTGGCCATAAGCTACAAAAACCATCAAAAGAGTTTGGTATATTTCAGTCACTTGGCACCATTAATTTTGTTCGTTTTTACTAAAAGGCAGAATCAAAACGGGGGGGGGGGACATGGCACAATAGCCCCCTCCCTCCATTAAATACGCTCAGAGCCGGCGGCAGAGCAGTCGACGTAGGAGGAGCAAGCGTTTATTAAGGGGGACCAAAATTTAACATTAAGCTCAAATGGCACTCTCTTCAAAAGAGTACGCTTGTTAATTGGCGGAGCCAAGCATGTCGATTGGGGGGCTGGGCCTCCCTGGCCCCCCATTGGCGCCGGCTCAGAATACGCTCCTGATAGCACTCCATATATTTCGTGATATGATTATGATCGGAAAAGAGTCAAATATTGCTTTTAGCGCTATTGATAAATTGTTTGCTTTCCTTTAAAATTTAGAGAAAGCTGAAAGAAAAAGCGATTCTACGTCAGTACTATCTGAAAGGCAAGCAAAAAAGTAATAGCCTATGATGAGATCTGACATCCACGCGTATCTAGCACTGTAAAATAATATCTTATAAGTCATTTACAGTATGCTTTTTTGAATGATGTGGAAGCGGAAGCGGCATATTTTTCGCGCTTCCGCTTCCATTAAAATATGACCGCTTCCACATCCCTGGTTCGAAGTGGCGTTCAAATAGAAATTTTACGGTAGCTTTTTGAGAGAATATTGAAAAAATATAGCAATCTCTTTTACAATTGGTTACGTCACACCTACAATTACTGTACTTATCGTCCTAGAATCTCATTTTGCGTACATGGCTCCACGCATTTTGGTGTTGATCTTCCAAGCCAACTTCCGTTTTTATAGCAGAGTTTTCCTTCATGATCAAAAGGGTACAACACCAATCCTTCTTTGCAATTGTATCGACAGATTGATCCGGTTTTAAACATCCGATCGCAGGTAAAAGATCCGTTGGCAAATTGCGGAAGATCCGGGCAGAATAAAGCTGGACAATTTTACATATAAATTGATTTATTTTTACACAAAGGTGCTTACTTACATACTGAGGTCACACGTCTGAGTGAGGCTCAATTTCCTTTGGTTGAGTGCTCAATAACTATGGCTAGCCAAAGCTGTATACAGTACAATACTCGTATATTGTATTTGAATATGATTCTGTTTGAATAAGATACTTTATACCACCTGAAGAGCTGCCAAAGGCGAAACAGGCTGTAGTGGTTTTTACGTTTTTAAAATTGATTTTATTCAAATACTGAAGTCACTCTATACCTGTAGATATTATTGTTTGATGATGTGAATCGCAGTTATAGCATACCGTTGTAAAAGTAAAAGCATTAGGGTAATTCCAGGTGAGATGGCCATACTTTTTATAAATCTCCGTGCTTTGCTTCCTACCTGCTTAAAACGTACTTAAAAGGGTGGGTTGATTAAGGACCAGAGTTGCATTCCCGTGTCTCATCAGTTTAAATTTATCTCACAAAAAATAAATATTTCACATTTTAAAAGTGACTTCACTGGCCATCTCATCTGAGAAGTGCAGGTGAGATGGCCAATATGGTTGTATGAGAAAGATTTATCGTAAAACAAACGAAAATGGACATGTAGGCCTATATAACGCTCAGTCTATCATAACGCTGTTTTATTCTTGCACTGGTACAAATGGAGCCCGAATTGAGCAGAAATTTTGGTTATCTCGAAACGCTTGTATTAGTCAGTCATGCTAGTCCTATAGGCTTGCTAACGCTTTGCTGTAACATTAAACTTATTTACTTTTTGCCGTGATGTCATACGTGAAGTTTGCACGCAGAAGCATATGCTCCAAGGTATGGCCATTTAAACTTCATAATTGGGTGTCCATCTGTTCCACAGCTTAAGAAGAGATGGCCACCCACGAAACTATACGATATCTAGCTTTTAGGAGGTACCTGCTCTGTGACTGCATTCTTGGAACTGTAAACTCTCTAATCCGAAGACTGTCGAGCAAAAACACGCCCACAAAAAAATTACTGCTTGCTATCTCTATCCTGCTGAAAATTTTCACCCTACCTTAAAAATTATTCTGGCCGGCCCGAAAAGCCCGAGCCCGGCCCGAAAAACCCGATCCCGATTGACAACTCTGCTAGTCTACGCAAAAAAGCATTGTACAATAGAATGAGACAATTTTGGAAGTGCTATGTTTAACAACTGACTTTGGGCAACTGTGTAGCTTTCCGCGAAGTGCGAAAGTACTCGCTGTTTGCATCTTAATTTACCTATTTTTACGTAAATTGAGATGCCTAATGGTACTTTTACAACATTTCCCTGTTAACGATGCAGACATAACCACCATCTTGAGAGCGTAGAATTCAAACCGCAACAATCGGAAATCAATCTTATTGCAATTTCAACTCTCTTTTTTTTAATTCAATTCCTAACTATACGACTTCCCAAAATAGCTTCTATGAGCGCGCCCCCTGAATCCTCTTTCGTTCGTTCTGCTAGCCTCGTTGAAAATGTGTTTTTTTGCGGTAAATTTCCCAAAACCTCTCGATAGTCTTGCTTATTTTGTTTACTCTTAAATCGATTTCGTGTCTTCAAATCGATTTAGTGAAGATAAATAATATCAGGAACCGGCCGTTAGCTCAGTTGCTAAGCGCATGCTATCGGTGAGGGAAGTCTGGAGTTCGATTCTCGGCCCGGTCGAATCGGCACAGTGTCACCAACGGCTTGCCATCGCTGCGACGTTTCTTCGGAGCTGTGTTGCCCCGCCACTCGTTACACGCTTCGGCGTAACACCGCGAGTATAATGAAGATATGATTTTTTTTTTAAATAATGTTAGCTACAATATTGAATGATTTTGCATTTCATTATTCTACATATGCTAGCCCGGTTCGCGTACTGGAAACGGTATCACTATTGACGCGGAAGGTCGGCAGTTTGATTCCCGGGCCGGTTAAATCAGACACAATAATGCCCACGGCTTGCTACCGCTGCGACGTGTTGTCGACTTTCGTCGTAGTTGTGTAGCCCAGGCGCTAAATAAGCCGCGGAGACAGGTCCCGCCACTCGTTACACGCTTCGGCGTAACTAATGAGTTATCGCGAGTATAATGAAGATTTGATTTTATCGCATATGGTATACTAACTTGACGCAAACTCGTCAATTGCTTAATTCTGCTCTGTTGGCAATTCTCCTCATCACCACAACGATACAATATTTTGCTTTAATACTTACGTCGGCAGTGAGTATCTTTTTGGTGATTCCAGATAGGTTTCGGACAATCACGATCTTCACCCCGCATGCATGTGATGACGTCAGTGCCTTTTATTCCCGTGTTAACGTAACGAAGCTTGCATTCAATTCTACAAATGCATGAATTCAAAATGTGAAGGATGGTAGCGAGCTTTGCATGTTGTTATTTTGATCCAGAACAAACGGAAATAGGTCTGCTTCAGAGTGTGGACTCTGGACCATCACAACGAATTAGCCGTGTCAACCGTCCCGGGATCGCTTGACGTCTGGCGTCCCCTGTCCCGCGCTGGGTCACTTTTGTACCGCTGGTGGAAAGCTAGTGCGACGGCTCTCTGTATTAACGTAAAATTACTAGCGGCTAACTGGCTGACCGCGGTCCAAAACGATGACGTTTTTTTGGAGGGAAAGCAGCTTCAGGACTTTTATTTGAGGTTGCCCTTAAAAATCTTCACAGCAACCATGCTTCTGAGAATTCAATTTCGGTTTTAGTCTAGTTTAAGCTTTTTTTACGAAAATCTTGCTGCTAACCTGCCCGTAACGTTGAAACAAAATACTACAAAGAATTCGTGCTGGAGATTCGTGCAGGAGGTTTGTTTTAGTTTGTTCTACTATGGTTGCCAAGTTTTGAGGTGAGGCTGGTTGCACAATCTTTTTGTTAAAATTGTTTCGATTTATCTTGCTCCAAAAATGACGCTTTTAGACGCGAAATCTCTCTTCTTTTTGTCTGGCTTGTGGCAAGCTCAATCTCGGGGTCCAGACGTATGGAGTCGGAAACTGAAATCAAGCATCTTTTGGCGATTTTCCAGCTGTAGTTTCAGCAACAAGCCTTAAGAAAGTGGAAAGTTTTGCAAAAATTTTTTAAGTTAAGAATAAATAAGCGCAGAACTTCTTTTTTCTGGCAAAGACCGCACAAAAATCTTGTGAGCAAGAATTTCGAGTCAGCTAAACGACTTGAAGTTTTAAGCTTATACGTATCCCGAAATTCTCTTTTCAAAAAGCCACAAAATGAAGATATTGAGTGAGAGTACGCACGGTCGTGTGACGAAATGCATGGGTGGGGAACCTGCAGCATGTCAATTCAGACGCACATTTTTTTACCCTCGGATATCCTAACATCTTTTTCAACAATATTTTACTCTGTTTCTTATACGAGTCCAAAGAGCAAAATTTGACAGCTACTGCAGAAAAAGAAATCCAAAGAATATTTCTCAGAGTGCCATATTTGGTACAAGCATCCAAACGTTTCTTCAAAAATGTGCATCAATTAGTCGAACGCAAACTGGACATAGTTATACAGCCTGTTTACACAACCTGCAAGGTCGGACAATACTGTACTTCCAGTTGAAAAGCCAAACGCCTTTACCATTACGAGCATATGTCGTATGCAAATTTACTTGTTTACGAGATTTCAATTTAACTTATATTGGTTTCCATCTTTACATTTGTGTGTGAGGATTAAAAAGCATCTGAATGACGCAAATTAAACAAATGCGCAATCAAGGATCATGTAGTACAATGTTAAGCTTGTTCCTCTCGTCAAAACTCAGAACTGAGGCGGTATACTGCTCAACTTTTGTTGCACTTAACGCAATGTGTTAATTTTGTTTGTTCATTAAGTTAACGCATTGCGTTAAGAGCACAAGAGCTAAGCAGTATACCGCCCTGGTTTCTCAATAGTTCAAAAATGTAAAAAAACATTTGAAGCCATGATACAAGAAGCATTGATAATAAAACACCAAAATCTAAAATTAAACAGGCAACCTTACGCGAATGGGCAAGGGCGTAGGCAAGGGAGGGGGTTCAACTCCCCATTGGTTCGGCAACTTCTGTGCTTTATAGCCGGTTATCACTGATCTGCCATAAGAAACCATGATTTTGATCATTGCTTGATTTGTGATTGTAGTAACATCACAGCGTAAGCTCACTGCCGCTAGCGCTGCTCAATTACGCAGTGCGATTATTGTGTCACAATTATTTTTTACCCCTCCTGCACAATCGCAATCACGAAAAACGTTGATCGGTGCTCATGGTTGTTGGTTAGTCGAGAACAGCCAGTAGCGCATCCTGGGAGGGATGTGGACCCCACATACCATTTTCAACAATGTTTTTAATGAATACGATTTTTCTATAAATTCCAACCTCTTCGAAAACAATAATTATATCCTTACGCCTTAAGCAAGCATAAATCAAAATGTGCGAACTAAATGCATCATATTATTTTGGTGAAGGACACATAATTAGGGGCTAAAAGTTTAAACAAAACTTGCTTTAAAAATTGCTCACAAAACACTAAAAATGGCTGTTACAGTATACGTAAATTTTCAAAAAGTTTCCGAGAAAGCATGCACGCGGACCCCCTAGAGCATTTTTTTGTTCCGCGATTTGCTTCAAGGTAACTCTGTCGGAAAAAACTGCTTTTAAAAAAATATCAAAATTTGGTGCCCCCAAAAAAAGATTCCGAATACGCTCCTAATATGAAACATTTTCAAAGAGTTTATTTACGCTCTTTTCCGGGTCTAAACGTCTTTGTATCTGGTTTACATTCAGCCTATTTAAAAAATTAAAACTGCAGCCCCCCACCAAAATTTTGTGGATCCGCTCCTGAGAACAAAGAACAACCGCTACAGTTGTAGATATTGAAAAATTTTAGGCATAGATGGGCAAGTTAATGCAAAACCTTAGCTTCGTTAACCACTACTTCGTTAACACAGTAATGCACCTCCGTCAACGTTAATTCCTTAAATTCAGCTCCAATTATCGGAAGTTAACTAAATTCGTTAAATCGTTAATTTTGACTTAAAACGGCATTTGTTTAAAAAAAAAAAAACTAAAAAGTTTTTTAATATCAATGCTTGCGTAAGCCTTTAAGCAATTTTTCTGCTCACAAGCAATATGTTTTGCTGATTTTATCTCGCTTTTTGACCTCATTGGTCGTATTTTGCTAGTTCATCGATGTCAAACTTAACCAACATAAAAGAAATAAGGGTTTAACGAAAGTTATCAATGACTAACGGAAGTTAATTTAGTCCGTTAATTTCAAAAAGAAATTAAACGAATTAACTAGTTAATGAAAAAGTTAGCTTCGTTATTAACGCAGTAACGATTAACGAAATTGTGCCCACCTCTGGTTTTAGGTTTTGTGTTTTATGACCTAATTGTAGAAAGTTTAGTCAGTAGTGGCAAAACACTTTCACTCTACGACGGTAATACAGTTATAAATTTAAAGTGCTAGGTGGAGATTAGCGCAAAAGGAATTGCAATTTGTTGTTATCACACGATCTTTTGTTTGTCGGCACGTCGGAGATTCGATCCTTCACTCGCTGTCTTCACGAGGCTTGTCATGTGTAGTTTCCAAGTTGGCCATTATGCAACCTCTGATAATCTCGTTTCGCAATCCTTGCACGCTTTTAGTTTAAGGCACTTAGTCACACGCGATTTTCTTGCACCTTTTTTACGCCTTCTTTTGTAACGGCTGCTCGTTGGCTTTTTGAGTTGACTCAGTCATAGTCATACAAGCTTGTAGCATGGGACGGCAAGCAGCATTTTAGCGACTCTTAAGTTTTAATTTGTTTACAAGTTGGTTCACTGGCGAAAATATTTGCGATTAAACTCCGAATAATTTTTGCTCAGCTGGTACCTTTATATTTGCTCAATACATTTATTTGATTTTTTTGGATTGGTTTTCTTTATAAGACCAGTTGAGTGAAGACCCAGGAGCTTGCCCTGGGACAACAAAGAAACCGGCGCTGGGTCCGGAAGAAGTGAGAAATAAGTTCAAAGTACTGACTTAGTGTCGAGTTCTTAACATCAAAATTATTCGTCTTCTATACGCGATATCTTCGCTGGACTTTGATTCATCGTGGTCACTTTGCTTCGGTTGGTTGGTTCGTTTTCCCGTTTCCCGTTACTGGTTGCTTTGGTTTGGTTTGGATTTCTCGGAGGACCCTATTGACGATTTGCACTAGTGGTTGGAGCTTATTATAGCCTCATTCCTTTGGTTTCGTGCGGCAGCTGAGGTGGATTGGTCTGCAACCTGCGATCATTTCAAAACTTCCGTCGACTGCAATTTTTCGGCTGGTTGGATTGGTTCCCAAGTTGATCTTTCCATCACTCGCTGGGAGCGTTTTCTTGGTTTCTCTGGTGTACAATCGTGGTCCTTAAAAACGAGTGCAGCCTTTGTTCAACCTGTTCGAGTGGTGGTGGATTCGAGGTCTTATTTCGGAGAACTGTGGCTGGATCCTGATCTTCAAAGGTTTTTATATTCTTTGTTTTATACTGTGTGTATGATTAATTTATTATTTTGTGCTTTGAAGTTGCGAAAAGTTGAGTTAGTTTTGCAATGTCGACCAATAAGTATGATGGGGGCGATAGGGAAAATATTTCCGGGTTGGAATTGGAAAGTCACCAGGCACTGGGGGGACTTGTTTCTGATGAGCTTACTAGGACTAACTCACAGCTTACGGGAGAGGGGGCTTTCCGTAAGTTACTTACTAATAAACGCCGGCTGATGGTGGAAATGAAACAGCTTTGTGACAAATTGCGTGGCGCTAAAATAAGCGATAGTAATTCGTTAATGTGTAAACTCGATGAGATTAAAACTTTATGCGAAGAGTTTAAAAATATGACTCGTGGTTTTTCCGAACCGGTTGAGATTGCCGAACTCGTAAATGAAATCGATAATCAATATGAACGGTGCAGCAACTTAATTGATAAAATGGTTGTTAATTTATTTGGAAATGCTGATGAAAATGATGAAGGGGAAGTGGAACTTGCTGACAGTGTGTCGCAGGTCGGTACTGAAACTGAAAGCTGGGCTAGCGTTTCCTCACGTGGGTCTAGTGCATCTGTGCGTCGAATTGAACTTAAACGTGAGCGTGCTGAGTTGGCCGCTATGCGCGATCTGGAGCGGGCCAAGGCTAAAGCTGCCCAAGCTAACGCGGAAGCTGAGGCTCGCTTTAGGATTGAGCAGGCGAAACTCGACGCCGAGGAGGAACTTTTAGCTCTTTCCGAGCGTGGTTCTGTAGTTTTTGGCGTATCGCGGAGGACTAAATCTACCTTTCTCACTAAACACCGCAGACAACCTCATGTTGAAAATAATTCCCCAAACTTTAAAAATGACTACGCGATAAAAGGTGAATTAAACGTGACCGAAAATAACGATGCGTTTTCTACCGGACTCCCTAGTAAACCTGTGATCAAACGTAAAATTAAGACGGCTGTCACGAAACAACACATAGGTGCATTTGATTCTAACGTTAAATCTAATGACATTGAACAGTTAAAAGCTAAACTTAAGGTTCTGCATGTGGATAATTATGATAAGCCTGTTTCTGCTAACTCGAATGCTCGAGATCTTGGTTCGGTTCCGCAGAGTGTGCTTGGGACGGAAACTCAACACCCTGTGGCCTTCCCTCGTAATGATTATGAGAACGTTAAAGGTCTGAAAGCATTATCCTACAATGATCCGTTTTTGCAAAAGAATCGAACTTGGTGAAGCGCAGAGAGGCCTACCACTCCCGCAAATAACTCTGATTCTGTGCTAAATGCATACCAAGAGAGACAAGGTAGGAATGAATTTATTAACCTTGCTTCACAAATTGGGTTTGACGGAACTAATATAGCCTTCGTGTTTAATGAGAACCAAGTGCACCGTCTGATGGACGAAAGTCCGTACGACGAACGCAGACTTGAGGTTCTACGTGTCTCGTGCGTGGGTCAACCGCGCGAAATGGTGAATTTATTTTGTGCTCCGATAAAAAACATGAGCACTGCTCAGCGAATTGAGAAAGCCTTGGATCGTCTACGCCAGAGTTATGGTGTTTCCGCTGGACTGACGTCCGAGCCAAAAATCATAGCAATTCGTCTCGGAGCTAAAATTGCCTTTAAATTCAACATCTTTGAAATCGTTTAACGATGACTTAAATACCCTTGAGGTATATGCCTATGCTCATGATGAATATCACAAACTTTCTGGGCAACTTTTAATTGATACGGCTAACCGTCTACCTAACACCTTGAAACGTCGATACATTGACTATTTGCTTAGAAATGGTATGAGCTTAAACCAACCTAGTTTTGAATCTTTGCGCGAGTTTGTAGAACAGGAGATAAAAATGTCTACTTCTGATTATGCTCAGGCATTTTTCAAATCGGAAGATAAATATAAATCACGTGAGGGTGTTGCTGGTCGTGGCGAGTTTCGCGTTCGCCAAGTGGCTGTGGGTAACTCGAGCAGTAAACAAAGTGACACTGCCTCCGGTCGTAATAGTGGGGTTGGGTCTTCTGCTCACCCCAAACGTGAATTTAAGTCTGGTGGTAAGAAGCCTCCAGTTTGTCTTGTCTGTTCGACGGTCGACGGTGGCAGACATTATCTCGGCGACTGTAAAAGGTTTACCCAGTTTTCGGCGAAAGAAAAACGCCAGGCTGTCATTTCGGCTGGAAGATGCCTGAATTGCTTGTCTACTGAACACGTGGTCCGAGACTGTGCTTGTAGATGCAAGTGCCGAAGTTGCGGGCCTCAGTTCAAGATAAAGCATGCAACTGCCCTTCATGCCTGTTATGCCACGGAAACAGTCGGGGCCGCGAACAGGGAGGTGAGTGATACCGCACCTCACTCTGTGCAGGAGAATGATAACATAGAAAAGACCGTTGACGTTCGTAGCGTCGAGCTAGCTGACGTGGGCACGGTGTTACTGCGCACTACCGCCGTCAGAGTGATAAACCAAAACAATGGTCACTCTACTTTTGCCTATGCGCACCTTGACACCGCTTCCCAAGCGACGCTAAATCTCGAACGCCTTGAGAGAGGAACTTGGGTTGGAAGCTGTCTCCGACCCTTCGATAAAAATTTGTACGCTTGCAGACCAAACTGCAACTTGTTTGGGTCGAACCGATTTTAGTGTGGAGTCTCTTGATATTGGTAATAGATATGGCATCGAAGGTGCTCTAGTTGTACCTCACTTTTCAGATGAAGAGAGTGCTCTTCCACATGCTGTGGATACGAGTAGGTTAAAACATTTTAATGGAATAAAGATACCCGTTATCTCTAATCGCAAACGAGTTGATATACTGACTGGGCAGTCCGATAAGTCACTACTCACCGTACTAAGCGAACGGGAGGGTGCACCTAACGAACCCAACTTGGTCTTCACGCGTCTTGGACCTGTAGCTAGCGGAGGAAGAGTTCAAATATGCTCTAACTTTTTGCAGGCATTGCGTGTCCAGACGATTTCTGCGGACTCGGACTGTAGTAAGTGCAATGAGTTGCAACACACCTTGGCTACAGCTAAAGAGACCTTGCGAGAATTTCAGCTGCTCCATGAGGAGGTTCAGCCATCGAAAAATGATGAACTGGCATGCCAGCAAGTTGAACCCTTCATTAGAGTTGTGCAGGGACGTTATGAGATGCCAGTTCCATTCAAAGCTAATGTTCTTAAGGCACTTCCCAATAATTATAATAATGCTTTAAAGCGCACGTTGTCCGTGCGACAAACAGCTTTTAAGAATAATGAACTGAAATGTACTTTGACGGACACATTTGCCGAGCTGTTGGAGAATGGTTGGATTGTGCCAGAGGGCGATATCGAAAAACAATCTGCCTGGTATCTTCCTTTTTTCGTTACCAATCCTGCCAAACCAAGGGCAGTCTACGACGGCGCAGCTGCGACTGAAGGTATGTCGCTAAACCAGGCTGTTCTTGCAGGTGAGAATTTGCTGAATGGCTTGTTGGATGTTTTAATGCGTTTATGAATGGGCAAGTATGCCTGCGCAGTCGACGTAAGCAGGTGTTTTCTTCAGATTAAGCTCCCCCGGAGTCAGCAAGACTGGTTTCGTATAATTTGGTTTGAGGGTAATGACCTTGTTGGTGGTAAAATTAAGATCTATCGCTTTACTCGTCACGTGTGGGGTGTCAATTCCAGCCCTTATGTTGCATTGCTGGCATTTAATCGCCTGGTAGAGGAGAACCCGACATATGCGAGTCCGGTGACTTTAAATGCTGTTAAAGAGAATAGATATATGGACGACGTTTTGTTCGCCAGTAATAATTTATTAGATACTGTTAATTTTGCTAAAGAGGGAACAGAGCTCTTCAAAAGTAAAGGCTTTAACCTGCGCAAGTGGGCTTCGAATAGTCATGCTAAATCTGTTTTACAACACATACCTATTTGCGATCAGGCTCCTTCTGTAAGTAAAATTGATATTGGTAGTCAGCCTTTGCCCGATTCTTCAGCTTTGGGACTGAGTTGGGACCCTGAGGCGGATGTGTTAAAAATTGGTGGTCGAAAGTTTGCTGAGGCTTCGACTAGACTCGAAATGACAAGCCAATTGGCTCGTCAGTTTGATCCCCTGCGGATGGTTTCTCCGCTACTTCTTGGGGGGAAACTGATTCTGCAAAAGGTTGCAGCGTCGGGTGTTGACTGGGATGAGAGTCTGCCAGACGACATAAAAAAGCAGTGGAAAAAATGGCTTGAAATTTCAAATTCTCTCGAATATTATACCATTCCTCGGAACTGCCTTATGACCACAGAAACTGATAGTCAAACTGTCTACCAGCTTCACGGTTTTTGTGACGCTTCAGACTTAGCTTTTTCTTGTGTGATTTTTCTTCGCAGTTTCGGCGCAGGGAAGGCGGAGGTGAGCTTTGTGGTTGGGAAATCTAAACTCGTGCTGACACACCAAAAAGGATGGGTTATTTCCCGCAAGGAGGTCGAGGCAGCTAAGTTACTTGGTGACTTGATACTTCAAACCTCTAAAGCCTTGATTAAATTGAGGTGCTCTGTCCATAGCTGGACCGACTTCCAAGTTGTCCTCAAATGGATAGTTAATCCTGATCTTTCTTTAACCCGGTTTGTCCGCCGCCGAGTTGACAGGATTCATCTTGTCGTGCCACCGGACTGCTGGAATTACGTGAACACCTCACTGAACCCAGCAGATGTGGGGACTCGCGAAAGCAGTGTCAGGCGGCCTGGTTCGCTTGCCTTGTGGCTTGAAGGACCTCCCTTTCTGTTACAAGAACGAGCGACTGTCCAGGCTTCCGGACCGGTAGTGGTTCACAAAGCTTTGTGTACTGCGGATACTGTTCTTGACCCGAAGGTTGGGACTCTGGAAAAGTTCATTGAGGTTACTCCCACTCTGTATGATTTGAAAAAACGTTGTGCTTACGTTGTGGCGTTTACAGAGTTTGTCGTAGCAAAAGCTAAAGGAAACACCTTTACAAAACCTACATTAGATGCTACTTTTTTGGATAATGCTTTTATAAAAATTGTAAAGTATGTTCAGTCTCGAAGCTTCGGGGCCGCAGTTGAAAGTTTAAAACAAGAGTCTCCTGATCAATTTCAAAGTATGATTGAATGTTTGAGAAGTAAGGCTAAAGTCCTGACTCAACTCGTCGCTTAAATGAACTAAAAACGTTGCGAAATTTACGTCCGTGCGTGGGTTCAGACAGTTTACTGCGCGTGGAAGGTCGCCTTGAAAATGCAGCGTTACCTGTTAATGCTAAACACCCTGTAATATTGCCGGGGAGACACGCCTTAACTAGATTAATCGTGTTAAACGCACATGAACTTACGGGACACGCTGGTCCTCGTTATACGTTAACTAAGATTTTGGAAATATTCTGGATTATTCATGGGAACTCCAGCGTCAAATACTACATCGCGGATTGTGGTAAATGCGCCATATTAAAAGCTAAACCTATTAGGCAGCTGATGGCTGATTTGCCCTCGTGTAGAGTCACGGTGTGTAATAAACCGTTTAAATTCGCTGGACTTGATTACTTGGGACCTTTTTATTTTCGGCAGGGACGAAGTGATTGCAAGGCGTGGGGACTGCTGTTCACCTGTCTTTGCACGCGTTGCTTGCACGTTGAACTGGTGACGAGTCTGGATTTGGATAGTTTTCTTCTCGCCTTCAGTCGCTTTACAAATCTTCGCCGTGCAGTCGACACGATTTACTCAGACAATGCTTCAACCTTTCGCGCTGCATCAGATAAATTGCCAGTATTGTTAGGATCCAAAGGATTTTATAATTCTTAGCGCAAATCTAATATTAACTGGGTTAATATACCCCCTTATGCACCCAGTCAAGGCGGAAGCTGGGAGGTTATGGTAAAATTGTTTAAAAACGCGTTAGGTCGGGTTTTGGAACAGACTCGCCGTAAACCCACTTTAATTGAGCTTCAGACATTTTTTTCCGATGCCGTAAGAATTGTAAATGACCGACCTTTGACCACCCCTAGCGATCAGCCCAATGATTTGTCTCCCATTACACCGTCAAGTTTTTTGGGGCAACATCTTTCACCTAACACTCCTCTTTGTGCTTTCCACGAAAAGGGTGACTTGCGAAGGGATTTTATTTATAATTCTACCCTGGCTGATAAGTTTTGGTTGTCGTGGATGAAGTCATATCTGCCAACCCTTCAGGGCCGAAATAAGTGGAGAACACTTCAGACCAACCTTATTCCTGGACAACTTGTTTTGCTAAGTGATGCGGAAAATATTTCCGGTGGGGGGGCATATAGGCTTGGGAGAATACATTGTTTACATCCTCATATCCGGCAAGGAAAAGAGGTTGTACGCCGGGCCACTGTTGCTGTTTTTAGCAACTCTAAATCGGGAGAAATCGAACATGTGCTCCGGGATTTGTCAAAAATAGCTCCTGTGTGATTTTTTTGCTTTTTTAGTTTAATTATAGTTTGTGTGTTTTAACGTTATGTGTCTTGTGTTTAAGTCGATTCTAAATATAATGCTACTGTTCCTGGAACTTATGAAATGCGTATACTGCTTAGGCTTAGATATATATTTGTCGGATTTGAATTTTATTGAAATTGAATTTTAACGTTTACTTTGATAAGCTACTTGACTGTCCATAAATATTCATCACTGATGGTTATACTGTTTACGTTCATGTTTATGATTTTAATTTGGATACCCTGGAATGCAAAACTTACAGAATTTTCACTTGTGTTACACTATTTATTGTTTGTGTGGGATTCGTGCTTTCACTTTATATTGTGTGTATTTGAAATTACCTCTGGATAACTTTCAAATGGGGCCGCTATGTTGTTATCTCACGATCTTTTGTTTGTCGGCACGTCGGAGATTCGATCCTTCACTCGCTGTCTTCACGAGGCTTGTCATGTGTAGTTTCCAAGTTGGCCATTATGCAACCTCTGATAATCTCGTTTCGCAATCCTTGCACGCTTTTAGTTTAAGGCACTTAGTCACACGCGATTTTCTTGCACCTTTTTTACGCCTTCTTTTGTAACGGCTGCTCGTTGGCTTTTTGAGTTGACTCAGTCATAGTCATACAAACTTGTAGCATGGGACGGCAAGCAGCATTTTAGCGACTCTTAAGTTTTAATTTGTTTACAAGTTGGTTCACTGGCGAAAATATTCGCGATTAAACTCCGAATAATTTTTGCTCAGCTGGTACCTTTATATTTGCTCAATACATTTATTTGATTTTTTTGGATTGGTTTTCTTTATAAGACCAGTTGAGTGAAGACCCAGGAGCTTGCCCTGGAACAACAAAGAAACCGGCGCTGGGTCCGGAAGAAGTGAGAAATAAGTTCAAAGTACTGACTTAGTGTCGAGTTCTTAAAACAATTAAGCAGTGGCCTACGGTGAGCATTTTTTAGAGGTGTGCTCCTCTACACAATATTTGCTGCCGCATGCAGCCATTCATTAAACAAATGAGTGGAAGTGCTCGAAAGTTTAATGCAAATGCGCGAACCAACATCAAGCGCCTTTTCAAGCAGCCTAATTTGCTACTTAATATATTTAGTTTTGGTGTCGGCTTTTTAGCTTTTGCTATTTCCAATTTTTCGTCGTAATTTCCGCTACAAAACGGCTTTTCAATCATACTGTCAACAACTAAGGAGCAGTGTCCTTCCTGGCCTACCGGACGGGAAGTCATGACGACTTCCTCTTGTTGGGTCAGAGGCTATAAAAGCACTCCAGTAAATCGTACCGTAGAGCGAGACAGCGCTGTTTCTGGCTATTAGCCTTCATTAGCCGCCCTCAGGTAAGAAACATTCATCTTCCAGGACGAATGATCTTGCCAAGATCACTCATCCCTTCGGATTAATATTTCTTAAAGAATTTAACTTTTGTGGTACGCACATCCACTCGTGTGGCTACGTCACCATTCCAGTCAAACTCTTTACTTGGCCAGGGTGAAGAGCAAACAACTAAAGAGCAGTGTCCTTCCTGGCCTACCGGACGGGAAGTCATGACGACTTCCTCTTGTTGGGTCAGAGGCTATAAAAGCACTCCAGTAAATCGTACTGTAGAGCGAGACAGCGCTGTTTCTGGCTATTAGCCTTCATCAGCCGCCCTCAGGTAAGAAACATTCATCTTCCAGGACGAATGATCTTGCCAGGATCACTCATCCCTTCGGATAAATATTTCTTAAAGAATTTAACTTTTGTGGTACGCATATCCACTCGTGTGGCTACGTCACCATTTCAATCAAACTCTTTACTTGGCCAGGGTAAAGAGCAAACAACTAAAGAGCAGTGTCCTTCCTGGCCTACCGGACGGGAAAAAATCACCCTGGCCAAGTAAAGAGTTTGAATGGAATGGTGACGTAGCCACACGAGTGGATATGCGTACCACAAAAGTTAAATTCTTTAAGAAATATTTATCCGAAGGGATGAGTGATCCTGGCAAGATCATTCGTCCTGGAAGATGAATGTTTCTTACCTGAGGGCGGCTGATGAAGGCTAATAGCCAGAAACAGCGCTGTCTCGCTCTACCATTCTGTCAACACTTACTTCCATTCCACTAATTTAACCTACAACTTGAATTTGACCAATAACTTTAAAATGTAAGCCCATATATATTGACCGCCACACTTTCAAAAATCACTAGCAATTACTCGCAACCGCATCCTAATACGATGTAGAATACAATGGAAAAGGTCTAGCTTGCTTGTGTTTAACGATTCCTGTTAAACCTGCTGTAAGAAAGTGCCATTGAATCATTCTTCTGCGACGAAAAAAGCAATTTGCTGTGGCGTGATTGAGCATGTATTGTGACGTTGCGTCTGGGTTCAACTTTCAAATAGGACATTTTTTGCATTTATATCGTGTGGAAAGAGAAAAAGTCACTCTTTGCTATATAATATGATTCAGAATACAAAACGCAGTTACGGATGCTATTCACTTACGAAAGTATAAATCTCTGCTTTGCGCACTGCGCAACCGCATCATATGTGAAAGCATTGAAGTTAAAATCCAGCTAAGCATTCACTCAATTAAAAATTTCTGCCTACGCCACAGCGAATGGGGGTTCAATTTTGTCAAATATTTACTACCACGTTTTTGTTTCACGGTAGTTTTTATTCTTCGCAATGAGTTTTAGTTTTGTTTATTACGTCATTTTCTAGTCTATGAACTCGTACTCACGTTTCGCAGTTTTAATTTTTTAAAATTTTTTCTTGGTGTGAGATTAGCCTGGCCAATGGCCTGTCCTATATAGCCTAGTACAGGGGCGTCCAACTTTCTAAGAGTGACGAGCCGTATCTGCTTTTCAAAAATATTCGCGGGCCAAAGTTTAGTACAATGGCGACAATATATAAGCGATTATAAAAACAACTTCAAAAAATCTTATCATATTTTTTCGTTATTTTTGTTTCTTGCTTGTCATACTCGATGCTAAATCTAAAATGAAAGCAGAATATCATAGCACGTCCCAAGGGCGCAGAAATGCGAACACGTAATCACTTGCGTGTAACAGCATGTTTCACTATGACGACATAATAAGTGCAAGTTTAATTAAACAAACAATCAAAAAAATACAGTGCGCGTGCGCGTACGTACATACATGCACGTGCTGCATTTGCTATGTCAGTGGGTTTCAAACTGTGCGTCGCGACGCCCTGGTGCGTCGTTTTTTTTTCCAGGTGCGTCGCATAAAAAATTCCATTTCTAGCAATACGGTACTCATTGCTAGCAAAAGTTATTATATTTATGTGTCGTATTATCACTACCTGTCTATCTAATGATTAAACAATAAAGTTTTAATGACGTTTCTTTTTTGTATTTCAACGTATTGTTGAATAACAGTAGCAATTGATTGCTAATCAGTGCCAAAACTAGCACCCCACGAACCCCCCAACCGAGGAAGCCCCGCACAAAAAGGGGCCCCGTAAATAGTCAGTACGTAGTACCATTTACTCAACGTGTGATAAAGGTGCCTTAAATAGGCCTATTATAAGATTCAATACATTTTTTGTCTTAACTTGCGCGATGTGGGGCCCCCATACCATATTTACGCTTTTGGCCATGGGGGGCCCCTGCAAATTTTTTGAAAAATAGCAGTCGCAAAACTAGCAAACAAACGTCTGCTAGCATACCAAGGGCCCATCATCCTCAAGTGCAAGGTGCAAAAATAAGCCTTAAAAACGTTTTTTCTTCGCATAGGTAGCGAAATGTTAGAGTAGAGTTTGCTTGCAGCATTATTTTAGTGGGTTAGGAAGGGACCTAGTAAAACAGACTATTGAACCTTGTTAAAACTGAGGAATTTTAGAGGCTCAAAACGCACAAAAAGCCTCCAAAATAAGGTCAAATTCCGCAAAATTTTCTGGGGGAGCATGCCCCCACACCCCCTAGCTTGACATTGCCCCTTCGGGGCTCGCTCTTTTGTATCACCATCCAAGAAAAGACGATTTCGGGGGGGGGGCTGCATTGTCTAGTTTCGGCCCTGTTGCTAATAAAAGCATTGCACAATGTTCATTTTGCGCGCGTAAATGAATGATGCAGCAGTCAGTTCAGAAAGTAAAATGGATGCAAACACGAAGCGTGAAATCACGTTTGAACATGACAGTGATAGTACATTCGTTTATAAAGCGTCGTTTACAAGTTTAAATTTTCTCATTTAAAATTTTGTTATCAGTGGTGCGTCGCATGCCAAGTAAACTTTTCCAGAGGCGTCACGGCAAAAAAGGTTTGAGAACCCCTGTTCTATGTCATTGGTAGGATACCTTAGCGTCATGCTATTTAAGGACTCGAATCTGTAACTCAAATTATCGTGTCAGGGCGTGGGATCGAATTAACTAACCAATGGAGAAAGTCTAACGGGCCACAACTGGCCCACAGGCGGTGGGTTGGACCTTGTACCCCCCTGGCGTAGTACTAGGAGTAAAAAGTGCAGCCTGTTTTTTATTAATATTTTCAACATTCTTTGAGTCTAGTTTAACGTAGGACTTAATTTTCTTAGTATAGTGCAGTATGTAGTCTAAATCCTGATGAGGTGGGTAGATAGGCAGGTATACTTTTATTGTCGGCCAAACGAAAGAGAAAAATCAATTTGCAAGACGATAATTAAAGGAACAGCACGACGAGGAGGAGAGAAAGACCATGAGAGTCGTCCAAGTAGGACGACGCGGTCGCCGAGTCGGCTCCTCCTCGAACAGTCGAAACAAATACACAAAATAATTTAAATAATTGAAAATTTAGAAATTCGAGTTCAGGCAATCAATTTCACTTTATAGATGTATTAATGACAAATATATATATAAGCAAACATAAATTTTTTTTTGAGAAAAAAGAAAAAAAAAAGGAAAATTGCGCCGACAGCTCAGCAGCACATGATTCGTTTTGAAGAACATTGCTCTTTGTACATAAAATTTATTGGACGAAACATTTCTGGTTGAATACAGATGTATTTCGGACCATTTTTTACACTAATCTAATATATTCACTGCATAACACACGAAGTTTATTCAAATATGCTTTAACAATAAATTTAGCAAGTTCTAGTATATATATTCCATTTATATTCAATAAATGAAGGTTATGATAACTAGTTTGGCAGATTTATGACATATTAATTTAATGATGCGATTTTGTTTGGTTTGAAGCTTGGTTAAAATGGATTTAGTGGTATTTCCCCAAAAGATTATTCCATATTGCAGATGGGAATACACTAAGCCTTAAGCTATAGTAAACGGGCATCTAAGCACGTCGAGAAATGTAAGAATTTGAGAGCGTAAAGTAAACGCCGAAAACGTTTGATCAATTGAACAGTTTTACGATAAATCCTGTGATGCTGCTAGCCTTAACTGCGCTATGAGTGCTTTCGAATCAGGTTTCGAAATACTGAAATGAGCTGGTTGATCAAGAGATATTCTGATACATTCTGTCAGTAAATGCTTTATTCTTACTTGCAAATGCTTCCAATGTTCGACTCGTTGGTGCAATAAGCAGTTCCAGCTTCTTCAGGAAGGTATATTGGCGGGCATGTTTCCTCATTTGGACCGCATATCTCGCTAGGAACAGTTGCAAATGAACCGCTCAGAGTGAAGTTAGGCGGGGAAGTTGCGGCTGAAAATAAAAATGCAACAGGTTTCAGGTCCAGCAGCAAACTGAAAATTTATTCAAGAAAATAGCTATCTTCCTTAAGAGACTGTTATGATGAATATAAGCTATCTATACATTTTTAAACATGAGGCCGGCCTAAATAAGAATTGGTAAACTCTGCTTGCTTTGCTTCATGATCAGTGTTCATTGACGATTTAAAATGCTTCACGCAAGGATGGCCATTCGGTCAATGCTCATTTTGCTAAAAGTTGAAGGCGTTTGTTTTTTCGTAGCCTAGTAGTGGTAACTCCAAGTAGTTATTACCGCAAATTTGTAATTCCAAGTTGCGAGATAATATCAAATTAAAACGCCCAAAATTTCAGTTCGTGCTGGAGAGAAATACGCGATGTTGGGTGTATTGATAACGGAATTAAAGCACGTTCATTTTCATTTTTGATCTCTGCAAAAGTTCTTACGGAAGCCCATCAGTGCTAATCACAATTAAATGAGTTTAAACCCGATCGACAAATCTTTTAAGCGATCGACAAAACTTTGAACTCATCGACTAATTCACTGTATTATCAAAACTGCAAACCGATTGACAAATCTTTTAGCCATAGGTGGGCACAGCTAACGCAAAAATTAGCTCCGCTAACAGCTAATCCGATAATCAAGAAGATTAGCTGGGCTAACGCTAATCCGATAACACGAATTTTTCGTTAGCGGAAGCTAACGCTAGTTCGCTAATCCGCTAATTAATCATAAGACTATATTTTGAGACAGAAGCAACGAAAAATCAACTTTGTAACTTGTAGCAATCATTTTAATATCGCGTTTTTCAGTTGATCAGCCAAATTCTAAACAATATCGTATCAACGCAATTTCCAAAAGTTTATTTATAATAGCACGGTATATTGTCAAGGTTTTGGGCACACGCTGAAAGAACTTATAGCATTGAAATAAACTCGGCAGTGAAATTAGCACAGTACTGAAATACGCACATTGCCGAAATAAGTAGAGCAAAGAAATAAGCACAGTAAGCCTGCTAAACTAAGCATCGGTCTGACCAATCTGACCATGTCTGACTATCGCACCTTAGCGAAATGCAAGGTTGATAGACCGGAAGCTGAGAAGAATTAGCTTACCTTTTCTGGGTACCAATAACCAAGTATATTGCGACCTACTACGTCAAAAACCGTGAGCGAAAAGTATTTCTACCAGGTCAGATTGGATGCGTTAGGCTGCAATGGGGGCCCAAAAAAACTGCTAGCATACTTTTTCTAGGTACCACATGAAACCTAGTGAAAACGAAAGCTTACATTTACCAGATCAGGAAATGGTATGTGATAGAAATTTTTTCGGCTGCTTTACCCCTGACAGAAGCCCCCAAAGTTTGAGTGATGACGTCACAAAAGTAAGCTAGCGTACATTTTATAGATACCACATAAAACTTACTGCAAACAAAAGCTTACATTACACTGATTACGAAATGGTATGTGACAGAAATTTTTCGGCTGTTTTACCCCAGCAGAAGCCCCCAAAGTAAAATTGTGACGTCCAGCGAAAATAATTTGACTAAGAATCGCATGAAACGTAGTGCAAACGAAAGCTTACATTGCACTGATTACGAAATGCAGGAGCGGATCCAGAAAGTTTTGGTGGGGGGATGAAATTTTGAATGAGGTTGAATGTTAACTAAATGCAAAGACGTTTAGACCCGGAAACGGACGTAAACAAGCCTTTTGAAAATGTTTCTTGTCAGGGGCGTATTCAGAATTTTTTTCAGGGAGGAAGCACCGACTTTCGTCACTTTTTCAAGCGTATTTTTTCCAGCAGAGTTAATTTTAAGCAACTTAAGTACCAAAAATGACTCTTGGGTGTTCAGGGGCATGCTGAACCTTTTGAACATTTGTATTCTGCAATGGTCATTTTAGTGCTTATTGAACAATTTTTAGGGAAAGTTTGTCATATTTTTAGCCCCTAACTTTGAGTGCTTCACCAATTATGACGCATTTTGTTTGCACAGTTTCGATTATGCATGCTTAAGGTGACTAAGGCATATTGTTATGAAGAGATTCGAAAGTATGAAAAAATTTTATTTATCCAAAGCATTGTTGAAAATGGCTGGTTGGGGGGATGCATTCCCCACATCCCCCCCCCTAGATCGGCCCCTGACGAAATGGTATGTGAAAAAAGTTTTTCGGCTGCTTTACCTCCGGCAGAAGCCCCTAAAGTTTCAATTATGACGTCGTATGACGTCATTTTTGCTGTGACATCATTACTCCAACTTTGGGGATTTCCGCCGGGGTTAAAGCCGCCGAAAAAACTTCTGTCGCATACCATTTCGTGATCGGGTCGATGCAAGCTTTCGTTTCCACTAAGTTTCATGTGATACCTAAAAAAGGTATGCTAGCGCTTTTAGGGGGTTTTTGGGCCCCCATTACGGCCAAACGCATCCAATCTGATCCGGCAGAAATCACTTTTCGCCGATGGTTTTTGACGTAGTCCTCATAGTAGGTCGCAACATACTTGGTTATTGGTACTTAGAAAAGGTATGCTAACCCCTTTCAGCTGCCGATTTATAACCTCTTAGTTTCTACATGTCGAAACAGTGATTGCGCAAGCTCAGCATAATGCAATAGATGCATTGATGGAATTATTGTTGCTTGATCTAAGCGCCTAGCTAGAAGGGTACCGATAGATATTTCTCTGGCACAAAAAAAAAGGGAAAAATGGCAACTTAAAGGCTTTTCTTTATTAAAACCGCGGTAGCAATTATTTATATTCCAGCGGATTAGCGGATTGGCTGAAAAAAGTAGCTTCGATAACCAGTCCGCTAACATTTTTGAACGTTAGCTGAACAGCTAATCCGCTAGTGAAAAAATTAGCTTCACTAATTAGCGGAATTGCGGATTAGCGATTTGTGCCCACCTATGCATTTAGCAAAACTGCAAACTGATCGACGAATCTTTTAACCTATCGACAAAACTTAGATTTGTTGAGTTCCATTAGACGTTGCCGTAAAACTTACTGCGGTAACGAATCTGCTAACAACTGCCTTTTGCAACAGCACAGCTAGGAAAAGTTTCCGTTTTTTCTTTCAAGCAAGAAATCTGTGGATCTGTATTTTTGGGTCATTGGTTTGTCAAGTAAAGCGAACTCCAAGAATACGACTTCAGAGTCAGACGCAAACTTTTATCTACTCAGTGCCCTTAATATTTGAATGTCTAAATTAATGCAATTCAAGTTTCCTCATCAAAAAAAAATAAAGTTGAGAAAATTAAATCAATTTGCATATCAATAGTTTAAAAACGAATGAATTAAGAACTTTTTTACCAGCTATTGTTCTAATCAGTGAACTTGAATCGAATTGCCAAAGTTAGCTCGTAGTTACTCTATTCACATGTTCAATTTTGGTGGGTTTCAGGCCCGCGATTCTGACATTAAGAATTGATTATGATATAAAAACTAGTACCAAGAAATGTCTACGAACTATAGTACCAGAACAGCCCACGAAAATTGGACATGTGGACTGGGTGAAATATTACCTTGTGGAAGCCGGAAAATGCTCCTTGTGATTGCAAGCACGAGAAATAGATTTTTTTTCATTTCACTAAAACTGGTATAACACGTTATGATAACTTTAATACAGGTGCATCTTTACCACAGCAATAAGAAATCTGAAAAACCTTCTTGTGCTGACGAATTACTTTTATCTCTTAACACTAGATAGACGGAGGGTGTCATTTTGACACCTTTTAAAAAATAAAATGTTGCTAACTCAAATCCGATTCCTGTTGAACCGACTCCTTTTGTGACTTTTAATCCTTTAATGAGCTTGACGTGGTACTGTAGTCATTTTTTGTGTGGAGAACCAAACGTGGCCTAATTTTCGTAATTTACTTTGCACGACGAAAGGTGTCATTTTGACACCCATTGTACAGTTTTCACAAATTGTCATATCCTTTTGCTACGCAAGTGTCTATGACGTCGCTTCAATCACAGCTTCATCGTTTTATGTCGAAAATGAACTGCTGATAAGTTTGGTTAGCCAGTAGCATTTATTCCATGGACTACACTTGCTTGGTAAATGGCTCAAAAAGAAGGATTCGTTGCAAAGTTTTTGTCCACTCTGCGTGACATACCTGAAGATATGGCATAAAAAGGCACACAATGGCATAAAAAAGGCATGGAAATTTCAAAAAAATCAATGGCACAAAAATTTCAAGAGGGCATTTTTTGCATTACTTGGTGGAAGAACCTGGCATGCTTTTCGTGAAGAATTCTACTATGAAAATCAAAAAAAGGTAATGCTGGTGCAGATCGAAACTTCCAACAACCTCCATATCCTCCAACATGAAACTGCCTAGTCAAAGACAACTGTGCAAAATGAACCGTTCTGCTGGCATACGCAATAAATGCAAAAAATCTGTTTGTAGAAAATTCACTGCCAGTACAAAGCGAGTGTGCAACAGCCTGCAATGGAACTACCACTAATCGCGTGTTGCGGTTCTAAAACTACCGAGGGTCTGATTGCCATTATATATCGCTTGTTTCGCTGATTAGTTAATTTCTTCTCGAAGTTTGACCTGTTCGTGCTGTTTTGCTAAAAAAAAAAATAAAGAATAGCTGAATTATGGACTTTAAACTATAAGGGTGTCAAAATCACACCCTCCGTCGTTAAGGGTAAATCAAAATTTCAGCCTTTCCAGTGTTAACCAAATCAAAGTGAAATGAGGCTTTTGTTTAAAAAAAGATGAAAATTAAATGACAAAAAGCTTGTTATCGTATAGTTTGAATTTTTTTCCATTGTCCATGTAAATATCACGAATTTACGGCACATTAGACTTATGATTTAACTTGACTTATGAAAATGAGCAAGCAGCATTAGCAATTATTTTGTACGCTCTAATGATTTGGCTTTAATTAGGCTGCGTGGCTCGGCGTTAAGCTTGCTTTTCAAAGTATGCTTTTGTAATACTCCCTCTTTTTCACATAGCGGAATTCAATTTTTATTTTTACATATTAGTTTGACTGCTCATTAGAGTGCATAAAATAAGCCAAACCCCTATCGTGGGTGTCTGAGCGCACCTAAGCAAATGTTTTGACCTGGCTGATGCGAATCCATCTTCGCGTATGTTACTTTATTCTTTTGCTTCTTATCCTCCGTTCGATGTGTTTGGTTGCCCAAACTGCACAGACAAAGCTACACGAATTTTAAATGTATGTGTTTTTGATTAAACTTAACGTTTGGATCTGCTTCTGATGACAAAGCAAATATGAATTTGGGCGGGGCTCGGGCTTAGATTTTTGGGGTGATTAGTTCGGGCCTGAAACACACTGAGTCTGCTCCATAGTTTTCAATCGGGCTCTGGCTTTTCGGGTCGGGTTCAGGCCGGGTTTGGACTTGGATTTAGAAAATTTGTCGGACTTCAATCGGGTCAGACGCCAGGGCAGCTGGACAGACTTGGAGCGGTAGAAATCATCAATTCAGCAAAATGATGTCTATCGCTTCTAGTCGGTTGAATTGACGCTTATTTATTCATTGTTTCGTTTTGTATTTTATGTTTACTTATTTATTTCGTGTATTTATCTTACGTACAGTTAAGCAAAAATAGTTAAAGGTATTTTTCAGTGCTTACTTCTTAATTGGACTGTGTTCTTGACTGCGTAAACACTGCTGCTTTCCGTAACTGCTGGTGAAACTGTGAACGAGTAAAACTCTTTGCTTTTAAGTACGTCATGTTCTTCAACATTTAATGTGGTGTTTGTGATATCGGACTTAAATCGGGCTCAGACTGGTTGATAAATTTGAATTTGGGTTCGGGTCGGGTTCGGGCTTGAAAAATCGGGTTCAGGTCGGGCCCAACATCTTCGGCCCGTTGACAACCATGGTCTGCTCGTTTACAACTCTGCCTTTCCCAGACCTTGTTATCAATCGGTTTTTGGGAATTTCTTGGCGAAGCGGTTAGAGACATTGCTATCAGCGTGGCAAATCTTCGGTTCGATTCCGGGCCGGTCAATCGGACACTGTCGCCCGCGGCTTTCTCTATTGCCACCGCTTCGACGTTTCTGCGTTGCCCAGGCGCTATGCTGCGAAGATGGGCCCCGCAACTCGTTACACACTTCGGCGTAATACCGAAAGTATAATAAAGATTTGATTTTTTTGTTCGTTCTGCCTCTATTAACACGAATGAATTAAAAAACAGTAATTGAGGGAGACTGCGAAATGAGCTTGCGCTCTTCGAGTCAGCAGCCACCCGTTATTAATGTCAAATGCGATCGGCTCCAACCGCGGATCGAACCCGTCATGTAGGATCTGTCACCTGCGCGCTGTACTGCTAGATCATGTCCCGGACTACAAATTTGTAGAAATGCACGTTTTGGTAATCGATGAGAAACTAAGCATTTTTAGCGATTGAGCAATTTTTTTGAATATCACGCGAATGGGTTCAATGCGTAACGTCATTGCCTACATTTATAAAGCTTCCGTTAGAACAATCACTGCTGGGGCTTGATCAACCTGGAGTGAATCACGGGGTCGCACTGTTTCGCTTTCCTCGCTCTAGCCAAGACAACAACAAAACCATATTCACAGCATCTCGCCGTAATTCCACTTGTTTTGGGAACTGCGCTAGTTGGACTTTTCACCACTAGTCGCTACATCTTCAGGGTTTTTTGATCAGAGATCATGCCTTTAAAAACTAAAAAAGTAATTTTAGAGCCAGTTTTCGGTTAAAGGTTCCAACTCTAGACAGTCAGTGGTTTCGTTTTCAACTGTCAATTCATGTAAAGAGTCACGGGTATCTAAACTGCTTCACGCCAATAACAGCTTATACGGAAATAAACTGTTTTAGAAAATTTGGCCAAGCAGATTTGTCATGACGTTGTCAAACATTACTCTATTCCAGCTAAAATTCTCTACTTCACGCTTTGAATAACTTTTGAACATGCTAAAATGGTAACACTGTTTTGCGCACAAATTTGAAGCAAAAGGATGGCCGCGAAAAACGCTGAGAAGCTGAGATCGTTTCCTTGCCGAAAAATACAACGACAACGGAGAGCATTTTTTAAATATTAATGGAACCTTCAATTTAAAGTTTAAACTCTTACTTCAGTAGTTCGATCATTTCATCTTTGATTATGATCACTACAAATCAAATGCAATTACAAAATGAACTATAAAAAGAGATTTTCTCGCATAGGCTATTACTCCGGTGACTTTGAAATTAGAACGACAGTGGATAGAGGTGGGTTCTAAGCTTAATCAAAGGTATTTGGGACAGACAAGAATTACGTGTCAACCTATAGAATTAAGGTTAGGTCAATATTGTTTAGAGATGAGCGGACTGTGATATTTTAAATTCCGTACTTTTAATTTGAGGTTGCCCTTAAAAATCTTCACAGCAACCATGCTTCTGAGAATTCAATTTCGGCTTTAGTCTAGTTTAAGCTTTTTTTACGAAAATCTTGCTGCTAACCTGCCCGTAACGTTGAAACAAAATACTACAAAGAATTCGTGCTGGAGATTCGTGCAGGAGGTTTGTTTTAGTTTGTTCTACTATGGTTGCCAAGTTTTGAGGTGAGGCTGGTTGCACAATCTTTTTGTTAAAATTGTTTCGATTTATCTTGCTCCAAAAATGACGCTTTTAGATGCGAAATCTCTCTTCTTTTTGTCTGGCTTGTGGCAAACTTAATCTCGCGGTTCAGACGTATGGAGTCGGAAACTGAAATCAAGCATCTTTTGGCGATTTTCCAGCTGTAGTTTCAGCAACAAGCCTTAAGAAAGTGGAAAGTTTTGCAAAAATTTTTTAAGTTAAGAATAAATAAGCGCAGAACTTCTTTTTTCTGGCAAAGACCGCACAAAAATCTTGTGAGCAAGAATTTCGAGTTAGCTAAACGACTTGAAGTTTTAAGCTTATACGTATCCCGAAATTCTCTTTTCAAAAAGCCACAAAATGAAGATATTGAGTGAGAGTACGCACGGTCGTGTGACGAAATGCATGGGTGGGGAACCTGCAGCATGTCAATTCAGACGCACATTTTTTTAAAGAGTGTTAATTCAGACGCATGCAAAGAATATTTCTCAGAGTGCCATATTTGATACAAGCATCCAAACGTTTCTACAAAAATGTGCATCAATTAGTCGAACGCAAACTGGACATAGTTATAGAGCCCATTTACACAACCTGCAAGGTCGGACAATACTGTACTTCCAGTTGAAAAGCTAAACGCCTTTATCATTATGTTGTATACAAATTTACTTGTTTACGAGATTTCAATTTAACTTACATTGGTTTCCATCTTTACATTTGTGTGTGAGCATTAAAAAGCATCTGGATGACGCAAATTAAACAAATGCGCAATCAAGGATCATGTAGTACAATGTTAAGCTTGTTCCTCTCGTCAAAACTCAGAATTGGGGCGGTATACTGCTCAACTTTTGTTGCACTTAACGCAATGTGTTAATTTTGTTTGTTCATTAAGTTAACGCATTGCGTTAAATGCACAAAAGTTGAGCAGTATACCGCCCTGGTTTCTCAATAGTTCAAAAATGTAGAAAAACATTTGAAGCCATGATACAAGAAGCATTGATAATAAAACACCAAAATCTAAAATTAAACAGGCAACCTTACGCGAATGGGCAAGGGCGTAGGCAAGGGAGGGGGTTCAACTCCCCATTGGTTCGGCAACTTCTGTGCTTTATAGCCGGTTATCACTGATCTGCCATAAGAAACCATGATTTTGATCATTGCTTGATTTGTGATTGTAGTAACATCACAGCGTAAGCTCACTGCCGCTAGCGCTGCTCAATTACGCAGTGCGATTACTGCGTCACAATTATTTTTTTACCCCTCCTGCACAATCGCAATCACGAAAAACGTTGATCGGTGCTCATGGTTGTTGGTTAGTCGAGAACAGCCAGTAGCGCATCCTGGGAGGGATGTGGACCCCACATACCATTTTCCACAATGTTTTTAATGAATACGATTTTTGTCGAGAACAGCTAGTAGCGTATCCTGGGAGGGAAAACAATAGGTTAGTCGAGCACAGCCAGTAGCGCATCCTGGGAGGGATGTGGACCCCACATACCATTTTCAACAATGTTTTTAATGAATACGATTTTTGTCGAGAACAGCCAGTAGCGTATCCTGGGAGGGAAAACAATAGGTTAGTCGAGAACAGCCAGTAGCGCATCCTGGGAGGGATGTGGACCCCACATACCATTTTCAACAATGTTTTTAATGAATACGATTTTTCTATAAATTCCAACCTCTTCGAAAACAATAATTATATCCTTACGCCTTAAGCAAGCATAAATCAAAATGTGCGAACTAAATGCATCATATTATTTTGGTGAAGGACACATAATTAGGGGCTAAAAGTTTAAACAAAACTTGCTTTAAAAATTGCTCACAAAACACTAAAAATGGCTGTTACAGTATACGTAAATTTTCAAAAAGTTTCCGAGAAAGCATGCACGCGGACCCCCTAGAGCATTTTTTTGTTCCGCGATTTGCTTCAAGGTAACTCTGTCGGAAAAAACTGCTTTTAAAAAAATATCAAAATTTGGTGCCCCCAAAAAAAGATTCCGAATACGCTCCTAATATGAAACATTTTCAAAGAGTTTATTTACGCTCTTTTCCGGGTCTAAACGTCTTTGTATCTGGTTTACATTCAGCCTATTTAAAAAATTAAAACTGCAGCCCCCCACCAAAATTTTGTGGATCCGCTCCTGAGAACAAAGAACAACCGCTACAGTTGTAGATATTGAAAAATTTTAGGCATAGATGGGCAAGTTAATGCAAAACCTTAGCTTCGTTAACCACTACTTCGTTAACACAGTAATGCACCTCCGTCAACGTTAATTCCTTAAATTCAGCTCCAATTATCGGAAGTTAACTAAATTCGTTAAATCGTTAATTTTGACTTAAAACGGCATTTGTTTAAAAAAAAAAAAAACTAAAAAGTTTTTTAATATCAATGCTTGCGTAAGCCTTTAAGCAATTTTTCTGCTCACAAGCAATATGTTTTGCTGATTTTATCTCGCTTTTTGACCTCATTGGTCGTATTTTGCTAGTTCATCGATGTCAAACTTAACCAACATTAAAAGAAATAAGGGTTTACAAAATTTTAACCGCAGTTTTCAATCACTTTGTCAGCGACATGGCCGAGCGGTACCGCACGCAGGTGACAGATCCTATGTGACGGGTTCGATTCGCGGCTGGAGCCGATCGCATTTGACACATTTAACGGGTGGCTGCTGACTCGAAGAGCGCAAGCTCACTTCGCAGTCTCCCTCAATTTCCGTAAAGTTTTCTGTTCAATAACGGAAGTTAATTTAGTCCGTTAATTTCAAAAAGAAATTAAACGAATTAACTAGTTATGAAAAAGTTAGCTTCGTTATTAACAAATTAACGATTAACGAAATTGTGCCCACCTCAGGTTTTAGGTTTTGTGTTTTATGACCTAATTGTAGAAAGTTTAGTTAGTAGTGGCAAAACGCTTCCACTCTACGACGGTTATACAGTTATAAACCTAATGTGCTAGGTGGAGATTAGCGTAAACGGCATTGCAATGAAGTGAGTTCATTGGTTGATGCAAATTCACCACAATCAACGACTGTTAGCGCGTTTAACAAGCGTGCCGGTACTGAAAATAAGCGTTTTAATACGCAAAACGTTGCCATTTTTGGCTCCCTCAAAATTGGTTGGCTTAAACATCGTTCTCCTGATGTGGCTATAACAAATATTAATTCAAAGTCCACGACACGAGGTTTTAGTGTGACGAAGAACTTAACTATGGACCAGGTCAGAAACTTTTGTTATCACTATTCGTTCAATTTTCGTCGCAGAAGTAATTTTCATCAGTTTACGAAATATTTCCTGTACGGGTAACCTTACGACTGGCGACGTACTGGAATATTTATTAGCATTGTTCCAGATGCTATTCACTTACGAAAGTATAAATCTCTGCTTTGCGCACTGCGCAACCGCATCATATGTGAAAGCATTGAAGTTAAAATCCAGCTAAGCATTCACTCAATTAAAAATTTCTGCCTACGCCACAGCGAATGGGGGTTCAATTTTGTCAAATATTTACTACCACGTTTTTGTTTCACGGTAGTTTTTATTCTTCGCAATGAGTTTTAGTTTTGTTTATTACGTCATTTTCTAGTCTATGAACTCGTACTCACGTTTCGCAGTTTTAATTTTTTAAAATTTTTTCTTAATGTGAGATTAGCCTGGCCAATGGCCTGTCCTATATAGCCTAGTACAGGGGCGTCCAACTTTCTAAGA
This sequence comes from Trididemnum miniatum, assembly GCA_964006365.1. Classification (NCBI taxonomy): domain Eukaryota; kingdom Metazoa; phylum Chordata; class Ascidiacea; order Aplousobranchia; family Didemnidae; genus Trididemnum; species Trididemnum miniatum. The sequence goes on from OZ023236.1 coordinate 5,557,932, forward strand.
GTGACGAGCCGTATCTGCTTTTCAAAAATATTCGCGGGCCAAAGTTTAGTACAATGGCGACAATATATAAGCGATTATAAAAACAACTTCAAAAAATCTTATCATATTTTTTCGTTATTTTTGTTTCTTGCTTGTCATACTCGATGCTAAATCTAAAATGAAAGCAGAATATCATAGCACGTCCCAAGGGCGCAGAAATGCGAACACGTAATCACTTGCGTGTAACAGCATGTTTCACTATGACGACATAATAAGTGCAAGTTTAATTAAACAAACAATCAAAAAAATACAGTGCGCGTGCGCGTACGTACATACATGCACGTGCTGCATTTGCTATGTCAGTGGGTTTCAAACTGTGCGTCGCGACGCCCTGGTGCGTCGTATTTTTTTTCTATGTGCGTCGCATACAAAGCTCCATTTCAAGCAATACGGTACTCATTGCTAGCAAAAGTTATTACATTTATTTATTGTCGTCAGACCTACAAGAGATCCATTCAAAGTAATAAAAAAAAACAAAAAAAATTCAGCACAAACAACACCCAAAATAAATGACGCACAGTTTAAAAATGCAAGGCAGTAAATGTGGTATAGAGTTTGCTTTTTTTAAAGTCATCACATCGCACAGTATTATATATATATTCATTTATGGATAGATCGCATCTTGTTAAGAACATAGCCATTCCTTTTCTTCTGATAGACTGAAAAGAAGGGATGCGATTCTGTACCATTATAGTTGATATACTAATTTTCCGGGGAAGGTTGAAAAGTATTCTATAAGCATTGTTGTAAGCTACTCTAATCCGATTGTGACAAGATTGTAAATATGAAGACCATAAGCCAACTCCATACATTGCAGAACAAAAAGTACGAAATAAGCAGTTTTTCACCACTACACAGCAACAACTGAATTTACTACGTAACATATTGGCAGTAGTATAAGTAGAACGTAGCTGCCTACAAATGTCGTCATCATCTTTCAGATTACAATTCAGAAAAAACCCCAAGTATTTCACTTTCGATACAAACTCTACACAATCATTGTTTATACATCTTCGGTGTGAAATTAAGGTCAGTGAAATTATTGTGAAATTAAAACTGAGGAATTTATGTGTCGCATCATCACTACCTGTCTATCTAATGATTAAACAATAAAGTTTTAATGACGTTTCTTTTTTGTATTTCAATGTATTGTTAAGAAACAGTAGTAATTGATTGCTAATCAGTGCCAAAACTAGCACCCCACGAACCCCCCAACCGAGGAAGCCCCGCACAAAAAGGGGCCCCGTAAATAGTCAGTACGTGGTACTATTTACTCAACGTATGATAAAGGTGCCTTAAATAGGCCTATTATAAGATTCAATACATTTTTTGTCTTAACTCGCGCGATGTGGGGCCCCCATACCATATTTACGCTTTTGGCCATGGGGGGCCCCTGCAAATTTTTTGAAAAATAGCAGTCGCAAAACTAGCAAACAAACGTCTGCTAGCATACCAAGGGACCATTATCCTCAAGTGCAAGGTGCAAAAATAAGCCTTAAAAACGTTTTTTCTTCGCATAGGTAGCGAAATGTTAGAGTAGAGTTTGCTTGCAGCATTATTTTAGTGGGTTAGGAAGGGACCTAGTAAAACAGACTATTGAACCTTGTTAAAACTGAGGAATTTTAGAGGCTCAAAACGCACAAAAAGCCTCCAAAATAAGGTCAAATTCCGCAAAATTTTCTGGGGGAGCATGCCCCCACACCCCCTAGCTTGACATTGCCCCTTCGGGGCTCGCTCTTTTGTATCACCATCCAAGAAAAGACGATTTCGGGGGGGGGGCTGCATTGTCTAGTTTCGGCCCTGTTGCTAATAAAAGCATTGCACAATGTTCATTTTGCGCGCGTAAATGAATGATGCAGCAGTCAGTTCAGAAAGTAAAATGGATGCAAACACGAAGCGTGAAATCACGTTTGAACATGACAGTGATAGTACATTCGTTTATAAAGCGTCGTTTACAAGTTTAAATTTTCTCATTTAAAATTTTGTTATCAGTGGTGCGTCGCATGCCAAGTAAACTTTTCCAGAGGCGTCACGGCAAAAAAGGTTTGAGAACCCCTGTTCTATGTCATTGGTAGGATACCTTAGCGTCATGCTATTTAAGGACTCGAATCTGTAACTCAAATTATCGTGTTAGGGCGTGGGATCGAATTAACTAACCAATGGAGAAAGTCTAACGGGCCACAACTGGCCCGCAGGCGGTGGGTTGGACCTTGTACCCCCCTGGCGTAGTACTAGGAGTAAAAAGTGCAGCCTGTTTTTTATTAATATTTTCAACATTCTTTGAGTCTAGTTTAACGTAGGACTTAATTTTCTTAGTATAGTGCAGTATGTAGTCTAAATCCTGATGAGGTGGGTAGATAGGCAGGTATACTTTTATTGTCGGCCAAACGAAAGAGAAAAATCAATTTGCAAGACGATAATTAAAGGAACAGCACGACGAGGAGGAGAGAAAGACCATGAGAGTCGTCCAAGTAGGACGACGCGGTCGCCGAGTCGGCTCCTCCTCGAACAGTCGAAACAAATACACAAAATAATTTAAATAATTGAAAATTTAGAAATTCGAGTTCAGGCAATCAATTTCACTTTATAGATGTATTAATGACAAATATATATATAAGCAAACATAAATTTTTTTTTGAGAAAAAAGAAAAAAAAAAGGAAAATTGCGCCGACAGCTCAGCAGCACATGATTCGTTTTGAAGAACATTGCTCTTTGTACATAAAATTTATTGGACGAAACATTTCTGGTTGAATACAGATGTATTTCGGACCATTTTTTACACTAATCTAATATATTCACTGCATAACACACGAAGTTTATTCAAATATGCTTTAACAATAAATTTAGCAAGTTCTAGTATATATATTCCATTTATATTCAATAAATGAAGGTTATGATAACTAGTTTGGCAGATTTATGACATATTAATTTAATGATGCGATTTTGTTTGGTTTGAAGCTTGGTTAAAATGGATTTAGTGGTATTTCCCCAAAAGATTATTCCATATTGCAGATGGGAATACACTAAGCCTTAAGCTATAGTAAACGGGCATCTAAGCACGTCGAGAAATGTAAGAATTTGAGAGCGTAAAGTAAACGCCGAAAACGTTTGATCAATTGAACAGTTTTACGATAAATCCTGTGATGCTGCTAGCCTTAACTGCGCTATGAGTGCTTTCGAATCAGGTTTCGAAATACTGAAATGAGCTGGTTGATCAAGAGATATTCTGATACATTCTGTCAGTAAATGCTTTATTCTTACTTGCAAATGCTTCCAATGTTCGACTCGTTGGTGCAATAAGCAGTTCCAGCTTCTTCAGGAAGGTATATTGGCGGGCATGTTTCCTCATTTGGACCGCATATCTCGCTAGGAACAGTTGCAAATGAACCGCTCAGAGTGAAGTTAGGCGGGGAAGTTGCGGCTGAAAATAAAAATGCGACAGGTTTCAGGTCTAGTAGCAAAATGTAGATTTATTCAAGAAAATAGCTATCTTCCTTAAGAGACTGTTATGATGAATATAAGCTATCTACACATTTTTAAACATGAGGCCGGCCTAAATAAGAATTGGTAAACTCTGCTTGCTTTGCTTCATGATCAGTGTTCATTGACGATTTAAAATGCTTCACGCAAGGATGGCCATTAGGTCAATGCTCATTTTGCTAAAAGTTGAAGGCATTTGTTTTTTCGTAGCCTAGTAGTGGTAACTCCAAGTAGTTATTACCGCAAATTTGTAATTCCAAGTTGCGAGATAATATCAAATTAAAACGCTCAAAATTTCAGTTCGTGCTGGAGAGAAATACGCGATATTGATAACGGAATTAAAACACGTTCATTTTCATTTTTGATCTCTGCAAAAGTTCTTACGGAAGCCATAAGTGCTAGTCACAAAAATGAGTTTAAACCCTATCGACAAAACTTTGAACCCATCGGCAAATTTACTGTATCATCAAAACTGCAAACCGATTGAAAAATCTTTTAGCAAAACTGCAAACTGATCGACAAATCTTTTAACCTATCGACAAAACTTAGATTTGCCCAGGTCCTTTAGACGTTGCCGTAAAACTTCCTTCGGTAACGAATCTGCTATCAACTGTCTAGCAACAGCACAGCTAGGAAAAGTTTCCGCTTTTTCTGTCAAGCAAGAAATCTGTGGATCTGTATTTTTTGGGTCATTGGTTTGTCAAGTAAAGCGAACTCCAAGAATACGACTTCAGAGTCAGACGCAAACTTTTATCTACTCAGTGCCCTTAATATTTGAATGTCTAAATTAATGCAATTCAAGTTTCCTCATCAAAGAAAAATAAAGTTGAGAAAATTAAATCGATTTGCATATCAATAGTTTAAAAACGAATGAATTAAAAACTTTTTTACCAGCTATTGTTCTATCGGTGGACATGAATCAAATTTCCAAAGTTAGCTCATAGTTACTCTATTCACATGTTCAATTTTGGTGGGTTTCAGGCCCGCGATTCTGACATTAAGAATTGATTATGATATAAAAACTAGTACCAAGAAATGTCAACGAACTATAGTACCAGAACAGCCCACCAAAATTGGACATGTGGACAGGGTGAAATATTACCTTGTGGAAGCTAGAAAATGCTCCTTGTGATTGCAAGCACGAGAAATAGATTTTTTCTCATTTCGCCAAAACTGGTATAATACTGTATGATAACTTTAATACAGGTGCATCTTTACCACAGCAATAAGAAATCTAAAAAACCTTCTCGTGCCGACAAATTACTTTTATATCTAGTAAATCAAAGTGAAATGAGGCATTTGTTTATATAAAAAGATAAAAATTAAATGACAAAATGCTTGTTATCGTATAGTTTGAATTTTTTTCCATTGTCCATGTAGATATCACGAATTTACGGCACATTAGACTTATGATTTAACTTGACTTATGAAAATGAGCAAGCAGCATTAGCAATAATTTGTACGCTCTAATGATTTGGCTTTAATTAGGCTGCGTGGCTCGGCGTTAAGCTTGCTTTTCAAAGTATGCTTGTGTAATACTCCCTCTTTTTCACATAGCGGGATTCAATTTTTATTTTTACATATTAGTTTGACTGCTCATTAGAGTGCATAAAATAAGCCAAACCCCTATCGTGGGTGTCTGAGCGCACCTAAACAAATGTTTTGACCTGGCTGATGCGAATCCATCTTCGCGTATGTTACTTTATTCTTTTGCTTCTTATCCGTTCGATGTGTTTGGTTGCCCAAACTGCACAGACAAAGCTACACGAATTTTAAATGTATGTGTTTTCGATTAAACTTAACGTTTGGATCTGCTTCTGATGACAAAGCAAATATGAATTTGGGCGGGGCTCGGGCTTAGATTTTTGGGGTGATTAGTTCGGGCCTGAAACACACTGAGTCTGCTCCATAGTTTTCAATCGGGCTCTGGCTTTTCGGGTCGGGTTCAGGCCGAGTTTGGACTTGGATTTAGAAAATTTGTCGGACTTAAGTAAACATAAAATACAAAACGAAACAATGAATAAATAAGCGTGGATAGACTTGGAGCGGTAGAAATCATCAATTCAGCAAAATGATTTCTATCGCTTCTAGTCGGCTGAATTGACGCTTATTTATTCATTGTTTCGTTTTGTATTTTATGTTTACTTATTTATTTCGTGTATTTATCTTAAGTACAGTTAAGCAAAAATAGTTAAAGGTATTTTTCAGTGCTTACTTCTTAATTGGACCGTGTTCTTGACTGCGTAAACACTGCTGCTTTCCGTTACTGCTGGTGAAACTGTGAACGAGTAAAACTCTTTGCTTTTAAGTACGTCATGTTCTTCAACATTTAAAGTGGTGTTTGCGATATTGGGCTTAAATCGGGCTCAAACTGACTGATAAATTTGGATTCGTGTTCGGGTCAGGCTTGAAAATCGGGTTCAGGTCGGGCCCAACATCTTCGGCCCGTTGACAACAATGGTTTGCTCGTTTACAACTCTGCCTTTCCCAGACCTTGTTATCAATCGGTTTTTGGGAATTTTTTGACGAAGCGGTTAGAGACGCTGCTATCGGCGTGGGAAATCTTCCGTGCGATTCCGGGCCGGTCAATCGGACACTGTCGCCCGCGGCTTTCTCTATTGTCACCGCTACGACGGTTTTGCGTTGCTCAGGTCCAGGGCTATATATGCCGCGAAGATGGGCCCCGCCACTCGTTTCACGCTTCGGCGAAATTCCGAGAGTATAGTGAAGACGGGGTTTTTTTGTTCGTTCTGCCTCTATTAAACTCAATGATTATTAAAAAATAACAATAACTAAAAAAGCAATGTTCTTCCTGGCCTACTGGACGGGAAGTCATGATGACTTCCTTTTGTTGGGTCGGAGGCTATATCAGCACTCCATCATCAACAGTGCAAAGCACTCCAGTCAAACGTACCGTAGAGCATCACCTACAGTGCAAGGCACTCCAGTCAAACGTACCAGTTAGCCAGAAAAGACATTGCTTTTTTAGTTATTGATCTTCACCCTCGCCACGTAAAGGATTTAGCTAGCGTGGTGACGTAGACACACGAGTGGATACGAACCACAAAGGTCAAATTCTTTAAAATATATTTTTCCGCAGAGATGAGTATTCCTGGCAAGATCATTCGTTCTGGAACATGAACGCATCTTATATGTGAGGGCGACTGATGAAGGCTAACAGCCCGAAACAGCGCCATCCTACTCTACGGTACGTTGGACTAAAGTGCGTTCACTGTTGATGATGGAGTGCTGATGTAGCCTCCGACCCAACAAGAGGAAGTCGTCATGACTTTCCGTCCAGTAGGCCAGGAAGGACATTGCTTTTGTAGTTATTCAGCAACCAACCGTTATATATGTCAAATGCGACCGGCTCCAGCTGCGAATCAAACCCGTGATGTAAGATCTGTCACCTGCGCACTGTACCGCTAGGCCATGTCGTTGACTGCAAATTTGTAGAAATGCACGTTTCGGTAATCGATGAGAAACTAAGTACTTTTAGCGATTGAGGAATTTTTTGAACATCACGCTAATGGGTTTGATGCGTGATGAAGCCTTCTGCGGTTGGTAATCACATTAACTGTAGGCCTATATAAAATTATATAACCATTTCCTTTGCAACGTAAATTAGGCCTAAACGTCATTGCCTACCTATATAAAGCTTCCGTTAGAACAATCACTGCTGGGGCTTGATCAACCTGGAGTGAATCACGGGGTCGCACTGTTTCGCTTTCCTCGCTCTAGCCAAGACAACAACAAAACCGTCTTTACAGCATCTCGCCGTAATTCCAGTTGTTTTGGGGACTGCGCTAGTTGGACTTTTCACCACTAGTCGCTACATCTTCAGGGTTTTTTGATCAGAGATCATGCCTTTAAAAACTAAAAAAGTAATTTTAGAGCCAGTTTTCGGTTAAAGGTTCCAACTCTAGACAGTCAGTGGTTTCGTTTTCAACCGTCAATTCATGAAATGAGTCACGGGTATCTAAACTGCTTCACGCCAATAATATCTTATACAAAATAAACCGTTTTAGAAAATTTGGCCAAGCAGATTTGTCATGACGTTGTCAAACATTACTCTATTCCAGCTAAAATTCTCTACTTCACGCTTTGAATAACTTTTGAACATGCTGAAGTGGTAAACATTGTATTGCGCACAAATTTGAAGCAAAAGGATGGTCGAAAAACGCTGAGAAGCTGAGATCGTTTCCTTGCCGAAAAATACAACGACAATGGAGAGCATTTTTTAAATATCAATGGAACCTTCAATTTAAAGTTTAAACTCTTACTTCAGTAGTTCGATCATTTCATCTTTGATTATGATCACTACAAATCAAATGCAATTACAAAATGAACTATAAAAAGAGATTTTCTCGCATAGGCTATTACTCCGGTGACTTTGAAATTAGAACGACAGTGGATAGAGGTGGGTTCTAAGCTTAATCAAAGGTATTTGGGACAGACAAGAATTACGTGTCAACCTATAGAATTAAGGTTAGGTCAATATTGTTTAGAGATGAGCGGACTGTGATATTTTAGATTCCGTATCCAGTCCGACTTTTAGTTCGTCCAGTCCGACGAACTAAAATGAAAGTCCACAGTCCGACTCCCTGCGAAACAAAACAAAAGAAAAACACGCGAAGTACGAAAAAGTCTCAACAGCAAAAAGCAACCATTGGTGAAGAAAATCAATCGACATGCGTGTGAAAATTGTTTAAAAAAAAACAAAAACAAATAGACATGAAGCCACCACGAAAACGAATCTTTTTCGCACAGCATTCGGTCACGGTTCAATTTGTAAGCTCGCTCCGGATCCGATCTCGCCCAAATTCGGTTCAGTCCGGCTCCACATCCGGTCCTTGCTTGTTTCTGATTTTGTTCAATGAACCAGGGCATTGAACCGGAACGGGACCGAAAACCCATATCAAAATAATTATTAACCGATTCTTTTTTTAATCCGAACCCAAACGTAATCCTGAACCCAAATCTCAAGGTCATCAAAGGTCTTGAACCTAATCATATCTTAACTTTAACCCAGACCGGAATGCTTTTTTTCAACAGCAGTTTCATCCGTGTTCAAAGCGGTCGGACTAAAAACCGCTTGGACCATATGGGTTCTTTCGGACCATATGGAAATGTATGGACTCCGTTTGAAACAGTATGAAATCGTTTGAGACTGTATGAGCCCTATGGAACCGTTCAAGTCCCTATGAAACCTTGTGAAATCACATGGAGTACTGTTTCGGATTTATATTCGTTTGAAAGTGTATAGAACCGTATTGTCCCGTTTGAGATGGTATTAAAACGTATGGGATCATATCAAATACCGTATGGGCCGGTTGTGACTGTACGGAACCGAATGGACCAGTTTGAAACTGTATAAGAAACTTATGGGACCACTTGGACCGTACAGGACACTGTTTTGGCTTGGGCAATATGAGACAGTGTGGGCCTACATGAAACTGCATGAACCCGTATGGGATCGCATAAAGATCTGTTTACACTAAATGCGATTTTAGTCCGATTTGTTGTCGTACGAAATTTTATAAGATTTTTGACGTAAGCAGTTGACGAAAATATCTTCCACACAATTCGAACCCAAACTATTTTGCTTTTTACCGGTTGTTTTGCGAAGCACCTTACGATTGTATTCTAGAATGCCGCGCAAAGTGATGTAGCTCTATGTCATAACCTCTAACTGTTTCGTAGCCTACGTCACTGTACGTACGAAAAATTTCATCGTATTCTGTGTAAACACACCTTAAACCTGTTTAAAACTGCATAGAACCGCATGAGCTAGGTTGGGACCGTATGAAACTGTATGAAACCGCATATTAACTTATTTGTGCGGTATGACACAGTATTGGCACGTTCGGGACTTTATGGACGAGCGTGAGAGCGCATGGGATTCAATAACATACCGATACTGTATGGGACAGTCATTAAGACGAACAGATCCGTATGAGACCGTATTTTACAGTAGGAGCCAGTTTGAGGTCGCATGGACTCGTTTCAGGATCGCAGAATTGCATGAAAACGTAATGAACCGTAGCCTACCGGTGTGAAATTTTCAATAAACTTGTTATTTCTTTGAAATGCTTAACTCGATCACAAGTACAATTACAGCTACTCTAATTTGTAAATCAATTACAAACTGGAATTATTGTAACAATTAGACTTGCGTTGCACCGCATTTTGTCGGTAAAAGCTATTGCATCACTATAACTCATAGCCATGGAAAATCGGGTTGCAGAGGAAGCGGCTGCATCCCCAATTTGTTTCATGTGTCGCGTCGCGTCAATTACTGGGGCAAAATTTGGTTGTAGGTTAAGAAAAAATTTAGAAATGTTTCATCCTTGAGCAGCCTTTGCTTAATAAGCAGTGCACTATGAGAAAACTCTAGTAGTTTGAGCAATATGCTTGAATTGATGCAGTAGTTCAAAGTTTTGTTCGAGGCTTTGTTAAGATTACACTCAATTTAATACCTATTCTCGCATGGAATGCGAAACCTAAATTAGGGCAAAAACTGTAAATGAGATCTGAGCAAAAACAATTTGCATCCCCAACACTTTTCTCTTTCCTACGGCTATGCTGGAACTACAGCGGACGCAAGAAAAAAACAAAGCTAAGAGAGACAAAATGCAGGTAAATTACTTAATTCGACAATTTTGTGATAGGCGTACTGTATTTTAATAACCACTTTCGACTCCATTTGGTCCCAAACGGTGTCCATGCGTTTTCATACGTATCGCAATCATACGCTTTTATGCGTTCATACGGTCCTATTCAGAGTTGGGCAGTTATGTGCCGCGGCACGTTATACCGTTATCAGTAGCCAGGGGCGTGCCCAGGAATGTGAAACAGGGACGTGGAGCAATTTAAAGCCATGCCGGTTAACAGTCTTTCTCTGAAAAACGAGCTTTTTTGCTAGCTTCAATTTCTGCCGGACTTATTTATCCTTGTGAACCCTCCAAACGACAGTTTGGAGCACCCCTAAAACTGCTTGTGAACCCCCCTAAAACTCCAAACGGTTTTCTTGCAGTCGAAAAAATACAGCGCGATAACTTCCTCACATTTTGTTTTCATTTGTTACGTCGTAGTCACACATCAAGCTAGAAATCCATAAGCCTAACCATGTACTTCTAGAAAAACCTGTACTGGACATAGAATTTCCAGGTGTAGGCCTACACTATAGTGGCCCGATATGATGAAATGCCTATAATCTACACATTCAAAACTTTCTTGCGCAAAAACGAAAAGTTACTTTGTCATATGATTTACACGAACACATAATGGCGTCATGTATGCTGCTACGGACACTGATGACATCATAATGACGTCACTATTACCGAAAATTGAAGCAAAAAGTGCTTTTGTTAAAACTTCACGTTTTATTTGGTTATCTAGGACATGCAGACATTCAGTGCATCGAAAATCTGCGGTATAATACAAAGACAAATTGGGTAATACTACCGTACAATACCTAGACATATCAGCCAGACTTGCACATTACAACTCAGTAGATGAAGATTAAGAATCAACTGTCATGAACATCTGCGCTGAATCCCCTCAACGCGTGTTTTTTTCTGTGGACACCGATGTCCATGGTACTGGCTGGAATGTTCATGACATTTACAGATATTGTAATGAACAAAACTACACCCAGTGTGTTGTTTTTTGACATGATACTACTACATCACCAATGATCAAAGATAACACACTCGCAAAAATGATACAGAACGGCACACAGTCAGTTGTAGAGTGATAAATAAACAAAAACGCATATTATAAGCCAATGCAATGCAATCAAAATGTACCGCAAAGCTTCTTAATTTTACGACTTGACGATGAAGGTCTGTTACTTTGTGTTAAATCACGAACATAATTGGACATAAAGCAGTTAAAAAATTTACCAATCATGCTTTTGGTAATATCACGGCCTACTGAACATTTTAACAAAGTTGTGTAATTTGACCAAATATCAACCAATGAAGTAGATACAAGACAAACAAAAAAATGCTTTTTTCTTTAATTGCTAAAAATTTTTGCTCTAGTAAAGGATCAATACGGATGGCATTGAATATGCAGTAGCATTGCTGACAGAGAGAAAATGATATATTATTAGGGGGAATAAACCCTCCTCGATTGATTTCATTCATAAATTTGCAGGCTTCTACACATTGCTCATCAAACACATCGGGGTTAATTAACACAACATCTGTAGAACTCGACAGAAGAATGTCCGAAGAAAAATCACAAGATTTGGCACGAAGTTGAGAACGGACCATTGCCCCTGTGACATAATAAATGCTATTCAACTCGGAAAAAGACGGTCCGGGCGACTGAGAAATTTGCTCGAGGAAGAGCTCTACGTCTTCAACAAATCCATTTGATGTTACGTTGTATGCCGATGATAGTGTTCTAACCTTGGCACATAAAGATGTGTTATCTTTACAAAATAAAGTCAACCATGAATTACTTAAAATTGACGAATGGCTTCGTATCAATAAGTTAACAGTGAACTTGGATAAAACTAATTTTTTATTATTTTCTAACTGCTATAGACCACCAAAATTTAACATATCGTTTGCAGGTTCCAGTATCAAGCAATGTGATAGTGTAAAATATTTAGGTGTGTACTTGGACGATAAGTTAAACTGGAATAGGCATGTCGGTTACGTTATTACTAAGCTATCTTCAGCTTCCGCAATTTTTTACAAATTAAGAAACCTCCTTCCGATCAACATTTTGATCTCTGTGTATTACAGCATCGTTTATTCTCATCTACAATATGCTGTCATTAGTTGGGGTAACTGCTCTGTCACGTTAAGAAAACGGCTACAAATTAAACAGAATTCGATAATTCGTATTATCAACAAATCTAGAATATATAAAACTAAACTAAAGCCTCTGTTTGAAAAAATGAACCTTCTTAATATCAGTGCTATTTACGAACTTGAGGTTGGTGAATTCATGGCTAAATTACAAAACAAACAGCTACCTGATTATTTTAATAGTTTATTTTCTTTAACATCTTCATTTTATTCGTATTCTACTCGTAGTGTGGCTAATGAAAATTTTTTTTTAAATAGAAGTTATTTAATTAAAACAGAACGGTCCATAAAAATTGCTGGTCCTAAAATTTGGAATAACCTACCTAAAACTATTAAAAAAAAATCTGAGAAAGTTCAATCTTTCAAAAGTAGTTTAAAAGAGTACCTTCTTTCTGCGCAAGAGTTTTCTTGATTATCCCTTTCACAGAGCTGGTATGTCTACAAATCAATAGCTTAGCTTATTTATTATCATTATTATTTATTTTCTTTTTTTTTCTTTTTTGTTTTCTTTTCCTCTTTTTGGTGTTATTTAATGTAATTGTAGTAGACCTAGTTCTAGATCATACTTCATTTATGTGTGCTTTTATGCTTTTATTTTTTTGTGTACCTTATGTTTTTGAATAGACTCTACCGTGAGGAGATGCAGACTCGACGACCTCTCAGGTCTTTCGCATCTCCTCTGTGACATTATTTGTTAGTTTTTTTGTTGTTTTGACTGTTACGCACTATTATTTTGTTGTTTGATTTTGTCAAAATAAAATGTTGTTGTTGTTGTTCCATTTGATGGTGGAGAACTGTCATCAAAATCATCGCGGAGAGAAAATCCTGAGAACTTTATAAGCCAAATGGTTTTAATCTTTCGCTTATTTTGCAGAACCTGTTGCACAGATATGAAGTAATTGCAGCCCAGATTTGACGATACCAGCCAAATCTGGACTCTGAAACATCGGATTGAAATTTACCAAGAAGCACATAACTAAATTCCAGATCAGAAAGCAGGTATTTAGCAATATCACAAAGGGCAAGAGAGGTGTGCTTGACAGCTAAACATGTTTCTTTGGAAAGGCAAGGCAATCCGCTACAATACCAGGCTTCAATAAACTGAGCAAATTTTTGAAGATAATGCAGTTTGAAATCATCGCAACTACTGATGGGTTCTCGAAACAGATCTTTTTTGTGTTGACGAATCGATGGAGTCTTAACATCGACGATTTTCCACATCTTAAGGACGATCTCTACAAAATCAGCTGTTCCAGTCCACTGTTTACCTTGATTTTCGTTGAAATACTGCAATGCATGAAGAGTGCTTTCATGGAAAATGGCATTTGACAATTTTACTGAAGTCTTCTCAATGTTCTTTGGAGCTATTGATGTTTGTGTTAGCTTGTGTGCAAGCTTAAGAGGCTGTTTCGATTCTTCAGCGTATAAGTTACAGATATTAAATGAAGCAGTTTTTATCGAAGTAGAATCTACAATGCTAGGAATAGAAAGTATTCCTCGTTTACAAAAATTGTTGTATATGTATTTTAGATTGTGCACAGAGTCAAGCAGTAAAAATAACGGCCTCTTTGTAATAGGATTATAGACCATGGAACTAAGAACACCACCACACAAAACATTTTTGAAGAATGAACGGTTTGCAGTGTGATTCTCGTAACACAAAGTAACAAAGTAACACAACATTGAAGCCAGATTCGGCCAATAACTGCAGAAGCAACTTCTCCAGCCTGAGTCAGACCCATTACTTTGCCAGATGCAGAAGAATATTCAATTATTCTTGCAGTATGAATTTCATCCAGCATGAGATCGATGTACGACTGAGAAGAAGTCAAACCAGCCCTTCTAGCCTTTAAGTAATTGACGGAAGTATTTTGAGTTGGCAAACCTGACTTGTACGTAATACGTCGCAGTGTTCTTTCTGACGGCAAAATTAACATTTCATTTTCCAACAATGTTCGATATGCGCTGCTACTTGCAGTCCAAATCAAATAAGCAAAAACAGTACTTAACTTAGGATATCGCCGTATATTTGGGGGAAGTCTAATCAGTTGCAGTTGTTCAATCAAGAAATCAACTGATTTAAATGAGTCATCATGAAGTGATTTTTTAAGTTCAATCAAAGCATTTGCAAAAATAGGTTGATCAGAGCGAACAACCTTGGACTTAAGACTGGCAATTAAGTTCAAAACTTGGTTGAAAAGAGTCAGTTATGCACCATCAACTATATCACCATTCTTATTCAACTTTTTGCCATCTACAAAAGAATCGTAGGACAAATCATTACGAATTCGTAAACCAATGCTTAAGTGTGGAGTTTCAGCATGAATATCAATTACGCATAAAAAGAGGGTGTCACCTTTTAATATTGCAGCGATGTCAGTAGGTATTGCTGGGTCAGATTGAATCCGCTGATAGATATCATGAATGGATGACACTTTATCCTTTTCAAGAAAAAGTTGACTCATTTTCTCGGCATCTTTAGCACTCTGTTGACGTCTGGCACTTGCAGAACTGGTTTTTGACCTTTTATTTGGTGGATGACTTGACATACAGCTGGGACAGTTGTGAAATAAAGTTGGTACTGCATCACTCTTCAGTTTTCTGAACAAAAAATGATAAAGTGTTAATTGTAGTTTAGTATGAAAATTAAATACAATTGCAATATACCCCAACCCTAAAGTTGTACTCGCAGCAGTGCCACATTTCAAAGGATTCGGTTGAGCAACAAGTGAGTACTACATATACCGGTATATGTCTATAGAGCATGTCAAAAAATTCAATAACAGAGAATAAGAAATTCATTTCACTCACTCAGAATTTTTAAAGCCAAATTTGTAAAGTGCAGTTTGCTAGCCTTCTAATGTGCAGCTTTACTAAATTTATCATGGAAAGGCAATAGGCATTTGCAGTTTACTACATACTAATAACTTGAAAAACAAAAGCACAAGTAGTAGTAGTGGTAGTAACATTTTATTTTTCGAGCGTAAAAAACAATCAAAGCATATAATAAACAAGGAAGAAAACAAGAGAAGTAAACTCGAAAGGCGACCGCGAAGTGACCGTTTAAGGTCTTCCAGTCAAGCAGCCACCAGCCACCACAACGCCCCTTCTTGTTGTTTACGGAAGCTTCTTCGATCTCTCTCAAACCTCAACATTCTTAGATCAATGGCAAATCTGCTACTTTCTTCACCTCAACAATGACACCTAGTAATTCTTATTTCTATTACAGTGCAAGTTTACTTGTTACTCACATTGTAGTTTTTGAACTGAAAGATTTGTACTAAGCTTATCTCGAATTAACTGGTGTAAAAATAAACATGAAGATGATGTCATAATATATTCACATAAGAAATAAGATAATGTTGCAGTCTGCGGTTACAGTATCCATAAGTATCCTGTCAGGATGACATTGATAAGTTCTGATACTGAATTTCTTGACATGGTATTTTGAAATTAGCATTGCTTTCTTGTTTCTTAATCAGTTTCTTTTAAATCTGCCACACTTATTTATAATGTTTAAAAAGCTATCTGTAAAAAAAATTTCGTTAGATTTGGTTATCTCATGCGAAGACATTGAACTGTTGAAGGACGAAAAGATGTTTTGAAACATCCTAATGAAAAGGACTTCTCTGATATTAAGTTTTTGACATACTCTATTGAAATAGACAATACTCTCTTGTTGCTCAACTGATTTCTTTTTTGAAATGTGGCACAGTTATCTGAAATGCATGTAAGGCAAATTGGGTAAAATGTCACTGAAATTGAATTGCTGCTTATGGAGATATTACCTGTCAAAACATGGTTCTGTTTTTCTGGGGTACACTTGATATGTACCAAATCATACTAAAATCAGTGTGGGGTCTTTTAATTCTAGACTTTTAAATCACCTAATATATGAAACTATGATCGCAATAATTATACAATAGTTCACCTTCTTTTGAGTTCTGATGCGCCTTTTTTTCTTTTTTCGTCGTGAGTTGGAATTTTTTGATGTTGTTACAAAGCAATCATTCGTAAAGTGTAGTGAACATAATTTAGAATTTTTGCTTGGAACAAAATTCTGACGTGAAATTTTGCGCAACCACTTTTGCAAAAGTGGTCGATCTTGTCACGGAAATTGGTGCATTGACACATTTTCAGGTGTTTTATGTCCATCATATTAAGGGGGGGGGGGGCTTAATTGCAACTTTTTTTTCAGACGCTAGTGAGTCCCTATTCAAATTATGCTATGCTATGAGTCTAACAGCTCAGATGGCCGAGTGGTATAGAGCGTCTGTCTCTTGAGCTGTAGACTCGGGTTTGATTCCGAGTCGAGTCAAACCAATGACTTTAAAATTGGTATTCTCAGCTTCCCTGCTTGACGTTCAGTATTAAAGGGACAGTGTGGAGAACGAGCCGGCAAGTATGCTTGTTGTGCCGTTGGGAAAGGCACTTAGCGGGATTCCCCCATCTTGGTGTGGTAGACAAATGGATGGCGACTCCTAAGCGAGCTCGTATAGCGCATTGATCGCTTTCTCGTGATAGGAGGATAAATATGCAACTAACTAACTAACTAACTAACAATCACAAAAATACAGAAAATTTTGCTATATACCTTAAAAACCCTTGTTCAAATGAAACATGAAAATAACTTGGTATTGAATAAACTTATCTCATTGGATGTAGCTTGATAAGTGTGTAAGCATGGTGGTATACGGTTATAAAAGCAATTAATACACTGGTCAGTTACTGTTTACTTTATTTCTAAGTGTGTCACCGCCGAATTTCTCTTTTTTTTTTCTTTGAATTGCTCTAATAGTTTGTCGCTTTCTACTGATTTTGCCCATATAAGGTAATGGAAGTGCATAACCAACCCGCATCATTACTATGTTAATTCATCAACATGCAGCTTTATCAAAGTCTGCCATGTTGCAGTGGATTTCTTTGCACTTTGCTACAGCAGTTCAGTACGTTTTCAAGTTCTTGGCACGCACAGCTGTTTCTAAGCTATGGTGCTTTTTAATCAAACAAAAAACTTCACTAGATTTTGGAAGAGATAAACAAGTGTCTTGCGCAAAGCGAACTTGGTGGTACGTACATGACTGTTGTTGCTGTCACTGTCACTTGAAAACAGCACTCCAAATTTTTGGTGTGGTATGGTTTTCTATTAATGATTATAACACACATAAATAAAATGCAACTAAAGACCATAACGTGCATAGCGTCAAAAATATTAACTAACTAATAGCGTCAAAAATATGGTGTAGGAATTATAGTTAATTGCAGAAATCAAAATTAAAGACAATCATTCAGAAAAGTAATTATAGAATCACAAGGTACAATAAGGCTACTTACCAATTGTTTGACAAGGCAGCAACTTTCACAATAATCTCGGACAGTTCAAACAATATACTATATGTATTTTCTTTTAACAGTGCATGATAACATCTGCCGACATAATGTAATACCAGTCATCATTTTAAGCTAAAGTACACCATGAGCCTGACATTCTAGCATTTCAAATTTCAAAAAAAAATGTTTCTAACGGTTTGCAACAGATACTCGTGCGCTCAACACAGTCTTCACAGTAACTACACACGTGTAAACCTACAGTTAATTCAAAATCGAAAAACGTAATTTACAGATGGTTTTAGGGCTCACCAGTTCATTCAATCGCGTGCGTAAATTAACATGAGAGAAGAACTTGGGTTCGCGACCCAGCACAGAAAAACGTCAACAAATGAATAACTTGCTGTAACACAACCCCGACCAAATATGCGACAGTATATTTCCTACTTCTTCAAACAGCAAGTTAGCAGAAACTCATGTACCTTTAACAAAAACTAACACAAAAAAAAATTAATTTCAGTGCTTAACGAAGGAATTAATTCAAACGATTAAGTACAGAGTCATGCGCTCGTAACACAATATTTCACGTACCACACATTTTTGAATACACAGTAATTATAATTTAGGCCTACGTACGATACACACGAATAAACAACATTCATTTTTTACTATTCGGAGTCATTAAATGAAAGACTTTTGTGATGGGACGCCGCAGCGCGCTAAACTGTGTCTTAACAAGGACTTGTCGGACTCTAGCGCGGCAGTCAGGAAACACTTCAACAATCTTTCCAAGAGGCCACATTCCTCTCGGGGCATTTTCGTCATGGACTAACACAATATCGTTCACCTTGAAATTGTCACGCTCATTTTGCCACTTAGATCGTATTTGAAGGGTAGACAAGTACTCGCGAGTCCATCGACGCCAAAATTCGTCCGCCAAATATTGCACCTGGCGCCATCTCCTGGAACTGTAATTTTCCGACTTTGTGAATTCACACGGGAAACAGGAAGCACCTTAATTGTCGCAACAAAAGCAAATGATTAGGTGTTCATGTCAAAGTCCATTAAAATTGGTGTTAACGGTCTTGCGTTCAAGATTGCTTCAACTTCTATCATGAGTGTTTGAAAAACGTCATACGAGACGGTCTGATGTGTTAACAATGATCTTAAAATTTTTCGGATCGACCGAATCAGTCTTTCCCAAATAGGCCTACCACCCATGTGTGAAGCGTATGGCGGATTGAACTGCCTTTCTATATGACGTTGACGCAACTCAGCATTGATTTTATTGTGTTCCAAATCACTCATAGTCTTTTTCAACTCTTTGTCGGCCCCCACAAAATTTGTGCTGTTGTCACTGATTATTTTTTTGGGCTTGCCTCGTCATCCGAAAAATCTTCGTAAAGCGTTGATAAAGGCAGTGGTTGACAGGTCGGGTGCGACTTCAATATGTACCGCTCACAAGGTCAAGCAAGTAAATTAGACAACCGTAATATTTGATCAAGCTCCTACCTTGCTTGAAGTAGAACGGTCCAAAATAGTCAACCCCTGTGAAATAAAAATAAGGGTGAGTAGGGGTTATTCCTCTTTGGGCAGTTCGGCCATGATTTGTCGACCCGCAGGTCCATTTCGTTTCTTGCAAAATACGCAATCTCCCAAAATTTTTCTAACGGTAATAGCTCCCTTTATCACCCAATACTTATGTCTGAGAGATGCCCAGGTACTCGCCATTCCTGAATGTCCGACCTCTTGGTGATGATTTTTGATTATCAGCTTAGCAACGTGATGATCAGCTGGAAGGATGATCGGATGTCGAAAATCGAATTCAACTGGAGCTTTTTCGATGCGGCCACCTATTCTAAGCACACCTTCAAAAAGAACAGGATTTAGTCTTTTTAAGGTACTAGATTTAGGTAATTTGGTAGAAGTATTATTCAACCGAAAAATTACATCTGAAAATTCATGTCGTTGTACATTTTTTTTTATCTCGGTTTCAGCTAGTTCTAGTTCATCGACAGTTAAAGGGCTTGACGGCATCTTCCTTTTCAGCAAAACCTCTTTCACACGAAGCAGCCACGCAATGGACACTTTCAATTTTTCCCAGCTGGAAAACCTGAAAAATCTATTTTGTAAAGAGAAAGGGCTTTTAATCGTCACTGCAACAACATTTCTTTTTAAAACAGCGAATTCATCCGGTAGCTTAGGTAAAACAAAGGGAGTCTGTGGCCATAGGTCTTGAGATAATAACAAAAACTCAGGTCCTTTCCCAGATAACACAGAAACGTTTTTTTAGAGTTAGTTTAAGGTTCACCGTTACGTAGATTCAAGGTTAAAATGCCAACGTTGGTTTTTGGTTTGTTTGCTCATCTGGTTAATGTGATTTAACGTTGCATATGCAACGTTAATTTGTTGTTGAATAAACGTTTTGTTAACGTCAGCCAAAATAGTTGTTTTTACGTTGGGGTAACGTTAGTTTAAGGTTCACTGTTACCTTGTTTTAACGTTAAAATGCCAACGTTGGTTTTTGGTTTGTTTGCTCATCTGTTTAATGTTAATTTAACGCTGCATATGCAACGTTAATTTGTTGTTGAATAAACGTTTTGTTAACGTCAGCCGAAATAGTTGTTTTTACGTTGGGGTAACGTTAGTTTAAGGTTTACCGTTACGTTGTTTCAACGTTAAAATGCCAACGTTGGTTTTTGGTTTGTTTGCTCATCTGTTTAATAATAAATTAACGTTGTATATGCAACGTTAATTTGTTGTTGAATAAACGTTTTGTTAACGTCAGCCAAAATAGTTGTTTTTACGTTTGGGTTAGAACGTTTCTTCAACGTTTACGTGCTAACATTGCCTTAACGTGTGCGGTAAAATGCGTTTTTAACGTTTTGCAAACTTGGTTGCTTTAACGTTCGTTATAAAACGTTCTTAACGTTTGCCTGTCAACGTTGCTCTAACGTGATCTGTAAAACTTATTTTTAACGTTTTGCAAACTTGGTTGCTTTAACGTTCGTTATGAAACGTTCTTAACGTTTGCCTGTCAACGTTGCTTTAACATAATCCCTAAAACGTATTTTTAACGTTTTGCAAACTTGGTTGCTTTAAGCGGGCTTCACACCGAAGCGGTTACCGTCAACGTCGGCGTTTCATAGCCGTCTACGTTTCCGTACCGTTTAACGTCAAACGTAATACGCTTACGTGAGCGTTCACACCAATTTCAAACGTTGCGCAGGCTGACTTGCCTATAATGGTGGTAGTAGTAGGACCGGTAGTAGCTTATTTTATTTAACGACCAGAAAAACACCAAACAAGAACAATGGCAGAAAAACAGGTTACGTTGAAACCTGCAGGAATTAAAAAAATTGAACACAACTAAAAAAACATTAGCCCTATGCCACGTAATCAGTAATGACCAAAAAAAAATATAATTTGACGTTTAAATAAGGTACCAGCAGGGCCGGTGCTAGGAACTGCGGGGCCCAATTAGAAATCTGCTGGCGGGGCCCCTACTTTTCATATTGCGAAACGTATGGGTGTTTATATTTCATAAAAAAAAGCCTCCATAGCATACACACTAAAAAATAGCCATTTAATACGTGCTATAAAACAAATTTAAGGTAGGCCTAATGTAGATGCTCCTTCGTTTATTTTTTTTAGTATCAAGAAAGGCAAATTGGGCAATTGCAAATTCAAGAAAAGCATTACTTTAGTTTTTTTAGTTGCATATTTATCCTCCTATCTCGAGAAAGCGATCAATGCGCTATACGAGCTCGCTTAGGAGTATCATTACGGTAATATGTTAAAAGTTACGCCGAACAGCAATAATTTGCGAGTACGTCTTTCTGAAATTTGTAACTCCTAACAAACCTACGTAGCCTTATGCCTTAAGCATCGAAAATGGGCCGACGAGAATGCTTCATATTTGATGAAGAAGTCGGATCGAAAGCATGAAATAAACAAAAATTACCAAGTTTGTTAAAAAGCATTAAAATTGCAATTACTCTATCAATATTCAAAAAAATTTGGGGAAGCATGCCCCCGAACCCCTCAGAGAGGTTTTTGTTCTTAAATTGTTTCGAATCAACTCGATCTGCTGTTGGCACTGTCGGCTTCTTCTACTGACTTTGTTACCGTAAATCTTGAAGGTTTCTCAAAGCTTTCGGTTTTATAAAACGGAGTATATTCGACATTTTAGTTTACGTGCCAATCAGTATTATTGATATTATCATTAAGGTTTAAGGCGCTTAATAACTAAAGGATGCTTTTCAGCCCCAGGACTAATGTTAAGGGGTAAAGTACACACGAGTTAAATAAATAAACGACACAATGTAAATAAATAAATAAATAAACATAAGCCTCCCCAAAAAAGAAAACAAACCAAAATCTTGAACACCCAAAAAGACGACAGCATTTGACGAAGGTTAAAAGCAGGGTTTCTTAACCAGGGGTGCGAGAAATGTTCCTACGGGGCGCGGGGATGATGAATCATTTCACCGATATGTTCGCCGGAATATTTTCACTGGAATATAGGCAATCTGAAGACGGGTAGACCTTATTATTGCTCTTCACCGACATTTTCCAATTTAAACGGGGGTGCGAGAATTAGTTGGTGATTCAAAAGGGGTACAGCAAGTAAAAAAGGTTAAAAACCACTGGCTTAGAGCTTTTGGTGTAGAATAGGCCCTATGATCTCTTAAATAGACGCTGAAATGTATGCTGCAACTGAAAATAAGATGAATCCCTGAAACTATCTACACGTATTTTCTTGTAAACAGCAAACCCACGTGATCAAAGAAATGCATAACTTTTTTCCTTATCAATTTTAACAGCTACGAAGACGCTGAATTTTTTTTATTTAATTTAAAAGAAAATAGAAATGGTCAATACGAATATGGCACTTTCCCGTATTTTGTACCTTATAATACGGGAAAAAAACACTAGCGCGGGGCCCCGTCAACGCGCGGGGCCCAATTTTATAAAATCGGTCAAATCGGCTTAAAACCGGCCCTGGGTACCAGTAGTGGTTAAAAAAATAATAATAATCAACTTTCATCAGTAAATTCTTTGAATTGTTCTAGTGACCTAGTCAGCTTAAACACTGCAAAACTGATACAGATTAAAGAAATGTTTAACACAACGCAGAATTGTTGGAAATGGAAGCCGGAAAACCAAGAAATTTTAAATGCTCATCGATTGGGAGATGTCTGGAGAAATTAAAATCTGCAACAACAAAAACTAACAGCAGATATCTGTATTTGCCCTTTATTGTAATTAAATGTAGGTACTGTACTTAATATAATTACGGTATGCACTTCTATTACATAACCAATGAATTCATAAATTACTACAATGAATTCAGAAATGGTAGGTTCCAGTGGCGTACGCAGGATTTTTCAATGGGGGGGGTTTCAGTATTGCAATGATGTAAAGGTACTACATCACAATTACAGTAGTTTAGAGGTATTAAAGTGCATCGTATTGTAATAGTTCCAGCCTAAATTGCAGTTAACCATGATTAAGTTATATAATGCCATTACTAAGAAAACAACAAAGATATTTCATTCACACTTTTGCTTAATGCTTTTCGTTTCATCTAAGGAGAGAAAAGGTTTCACAGAAACTCAAGCTCTCAGGCCGTTGTAAAAATTTTTCTGAAAAAAATTTTAGTTGAAATCATTTTTGGGCCATAGGAAGGTTAATTGACTAAAGTAGACTGGCTAGCTGTCGCAACGTAACAAACGGGGTGCACCCAGGGGGTAAAACAAGCAACTCCTTCTCTCCAAAAAAACTTTTTTGAAGAACCAACATAAATATAAACAACGCATATAGGCTAAACCTTGTTATAAACAGTCAATATACTGTACACTCATTATGAAGGGGGCAGTTTCTCGCTTGAAGTTTGAAAAGTGAAGATATTGGAGCATAAGAAAAAACTGCCCTCCCTACCAAAACGTTTTGAAACTGAAGTAAATCATGCGCGAGAGGAATCCCTAATCATCCGATTAAAGTCAAAAACAGCGTCGATATTATTTAAGCATTTTTCTGCCAAATCACAGTGTCGATATCGGATGCTTTCAAACACATAATCGGGGTGTCCATGGGAAACGAAGAACTCTAGCTCCTGAGATAGTCAGCTTATGGTACAAAAATCTCTCCCCTCGCTACGCCCCTAGGCCTCTTCAAATTTTTCGTTGGTCTATGGCCGTCTTTGGCAGTATTTTTATCTTACTTTTGGCACTTAGAGCAGTGTCAATTTAGTTTTTTTATACTTTAATAAAATTTCTCAAAAAACCGTGCGATCATAGCGTAGTGTTAAAAGATTTCGCTATCGATGCAGAAGGTTTGGGACTCAATTCCTAGGCCGGTCAAATCGGACACAATGTAGCCAACGGCTCGCAACCGCCGTGACGTTTCTTTGGAGCTGCGTTGCCCAGGCGCTAAACCGCAGGGTCAGGCCCTGCCACTCGCTACCACGTTTCGGTACAACAACGAATTTAATAAAACGATTATAATCAAGATTTGATTTAATATAAAAAAAAAAATTTGTGTGCAGCCATAGTTACTGCAGATACACCACAATTAAGAAAACTCCTACTTCTTAATTGTTTCACAGCAACATCAATGACAAAAATGCACTTCAAGCAAAACACAACAGAAAAGTTGGACTACTGGGTACCGGTATTGTAGCATTGCATCGCAATCAGTGCTCGAGTTGTAAAAATACTTACGGGGGGATGGTACAACTTTTCACGCAAACGTAAGAAGGGATGATCATTGTGCTTGTAAGGGAATGGTTTACGCTAAAATGTTTTGTGGGGGATGGTGTTGTTTGGGATGAAAACATGATAGCAATTTCGTGAAGCTCCGCATGAAGAAAAGTCGGTTCGTTTTAAAAAAGAAAGGTTTCATTTTTTCTGCAATTGTCATGGGGGAAGGGGAGTGCTGACTCCCGACCCCTGCGAACGTCACTGGGGCCCATCCGTTTGCGCTTGGGTAACACAGAAACGTCGCAGCGGTGGCGAGTCGTTGGCGACTCTGTGCCAATTTGACCATCCCGGGAATCGAACCCCAGACCTTCCGCACCGATAACTTGTGCGCTTAACAACTGAGCTAACGACCGGTGCGAGCCCAAAAATCGAACCCAAAACCTCCCGCACCGATAGTGATGTGTTTAACCACTACACCAACTGGTCGGTTTGGCTCAAAATGATGACATCGCAAGCGGAATATCTGCCTGCGTTGCAACCGTTCTCTTCCAAGAATGCCTTCTGCGCTGAAACGTTGTCTTGTCCAGCCATAGCAGTTGAGAACAATGTCTTTATGACATCACAACACGACTCCAGTTTTAGTGAATTGAATTGGTCTAACTTCCTAATCACTGCAGTCAGGTACAAGTATCCTACTGCATCAGTACAGAGTTTATTGGTATATTAGACATAAAGTTTTTTTTTGCTCACAAACTTACCCTCTCTTTTAATTCATTGCCAAGCTTGGTCTTTGATGGTCTTTCCAAATTCTTTCCAAATTTTGGCCAAATTTTGGTCTTTCCAAATTTTTTTTTGCTCACAAGCTTGGTCTTTAATGTTTCTACTCTTGAAATCTTTTATTTTTATGATACATTATACAAGCAGGGATGTTGCTTAACTTGCTCAATTAAAATCTCATTAAATGCCATGCTTATTGCCTGATCTGTTAATCACAAATGCGTAAAATTGTGCAGTGTAGAACGCACACACCAGCACATAAACAGTGAAGAAACATTATGGTACCAGTAGATCACATGGTGAACAGTGTTCCTTGTAAGGTGCAAAAATGAGAAATTTGAGATATTGGGAAAATATCATAAAGATAGAAAAACAAAATAAATATTGGGCAAATCATATTGACTGTAGGCTACCTGAAAACTTCTGTCTGCAAACAATTGCTTATTCAGTTTTTGTTGTTTTTTTTTATAAACCAGTTTCAAAGCAAAATTTTAGACAAAAGTTGCAAAATAGGCTAGTAAAAACGTTTGGGCAAATCACCAATACTGGTATTCTGGTATTGCAAACATTTTGTTCGGGCTAGACTAGAGAACACTGCCAGTGGGTTCAATAGATAAAAGAATAAGCCTATGAAAATTATAGGGTCAAAGTTAGGGTTAGGTTTATCTTTATGGTTAAGGTTAGGGCCTAACCTGTAACATACCGGTACCCCCAAACCCTTATTTTAACCCATACCAGTAACCATGTATGCGATGATTTCACTGGCAAGTTGGCAACCATTGTAGCCCACTCTACTCACTCAGACACTGCACAGCCACAGAGTTGCACCAGTTGACCAGCTAATATGGGCTACTACTGGTACTATGTACCAGTGAAAGAAAACTGTATGCGTAGGCTAACACCAATAACTGGATAACAGACTGGCAGGTAGGCTTTTTAGGCTACCGCTATGTGATACTACTCTGGAATGGTAGGACAGACTGGCAGAGGCACATACTAACAGGCCTTTTATTTTACGGCCTACCCAGCTATAGACTACTGCTTAGTAACCATAGCCTACAGCATCGTAGAGTTACCGGTACTACAATTTACTCATGAAATGTACAGTAGTAACCTACCATACTGTAGTCTACTAGGCTATGGTTACTGAATACCGGTTACTACCGTAGCCTAACAACGCCTCTTTTGTTGTTTAGCACGCATTTTGAGTAAAATTACTATCCTCAAAATCTGAAAGTTGCCACAACAAACACACTGGTACTGCAATTTGCCCACTCACATAGCTCAAACTCAATTCTCTTTCCTTCCGTCATGACCGTTGAGATACAGTAAATATTTTTTATCTCAACGTAATGACGGGAAAACCAAGAAAATCACTTCCGTCCCGTCACCGCCAGCCCACTTTTTTTGTGTGTGAACACCCTAACGTAGTCGTAACGGCAGACGCAACGGTAACGTTGACGGTAACGGCTTCGGTGTGAAGCCCGCTTTAACGTTCGTTACGAAACGTTCTTATGACGTTAAAGTAAAACATTTCCTAAACGTATGCCTGCCAACGCTGCCCTAACGTGATCCGTTAAACGTAGTTATGACGTTTTGCAAACTTGGTTGCTTTAACGTACGATATAAAACGTCTGAAAAACGTTGAAGCAAAACAACTCCTAAACGTTCGCCTGTCAAAGGTGCTTTAACGTGTTCCGTAAAACATAGTTTTAACGTCTACAAGCTTAGTTGCTATTACGTTCGAAATAAACGTTTATAAAATGACACGGGGTTAAACAATTTTTAACGTTTGCATCAAAAGGATTGTCTAATTATAAATCAAGTTGTTCTGACGTTTGACAGCTTTAGATACAGTACTTAAATGTTTGCCCAAGTCGGTTGCATTAACATTCAGTTTATTGAACGTTTCAAACTACGTAATTTTTTGATTTTTCTATTTGCAGCAGAAGTATACTCATAAAAAAAATTGGTTGGCAACTAATGAAGAAGTTTATACACAACGAGATAATCAGTTAATGCAATATTTAGTTTGCTTAAGTTAATTAATTGAATTGGTCACTTTAAACTAATAATTTGGTATTTCAAACGTTTTTATTTAAGCCAAATATTAAACGGTCAAATTGAGCCACAATTTTATCCGTAAAATACAAGTGAATATTTTGAGTGAACAAATCAAATCCAGCAATCACTACTGATCATCATGTAGCTTGGTATGTCTATATGTCAAGGACAAAGTATTATTTCATACACATTATGCAGCGTCTTTAAAACACTGTCAAGCTAAACAAAACGAAAAGAACGTGAAGTTAGTATAATGGCTAATTCAAAGTGGAAGGAAAAAAAATCGCTTGGGCAGCTTTGTGGCAGCACTTTGGCGAATGAATATCTAGACGATTCCCACTCACGCATCCACACATGTTTCGTCAAAATTAAATGTAATTTATTGAAAGCTTTGATTACTCATCACAAAATTACGCTTGACACATCACAAATAAAACTCAATTCATAATCTACTATGCTATGAATACATGGATGGATAAAAAAGCAATTCAAACTGACGAGCTCGCAGCCATAAAATCACTTTCACTCATGCTAGTATGATAGTTTGTAAGAGTTTTATCAACATTGAGGGTGAAAATGCTGAAACCTCGTTTACTTCATTTTAAAATGTTTTGATTTCCAAAAGCTCAGCATTATATGGTTGGTATTAAATAGAAACAAAAACAGTACGAAAACGTCAATGATTTCTACGTAAATAAGCTAAACAATACAAAAAGTAACTGCTGCACAATTTTAAGGAGCTTGAGAAGTAAAGCTTCATATTAAGCTGTCATAGTTTATCCCACAAAATGGCTTTCAAAATAATAATAAAATCTCAAATAAAGCAAATTCTTGTAACACGTGCATTCTCAATCTAAATGTTGTGTTTCATGTAAAAAAGAAATCGTGTACGAGATAGTTAGTTGCACTAACTACCCTCTTATTACGTAAAACCTGGAAACGACCAAACCTTATAACAAGTTCCCTTAAGCTTAGCTGACCACCTGCCTACCACTTTAAGATGAGAGAACCCCGCAAATGTCTTTCCCAGCAGCAGAACAATAAGCCAGTTGGTTTGTTTTCCACACTGTCCACTTCATGCCGAGCGTCAAACGGGGAAGATGCCAATAGGCCTACCAATTTTTAAGTCATTAGGTTAACCCGAGTTTACCGCTCATAACTTGAAATTTGAAAATTGGTGACTTCAGGTGGAAAATAGCAGGCGAGTTTGGTTGGTATGAATAGTAGGCCTTGCTACGCTATCAAAAAAAACGCCTAGAAAATGGATTTCGTGATACCCAACGAAGAACTGGATGAAACTTCGTAAATTTGAAAATTAAGAAATGCTGAATTTAAATCTCGTGTCTTCCGTGTCCAACAGGGGCCGTTACGTCATAATGACGTCATAAAGACAAAAATAGCTCTTTCAAAGATGCAGAAATTCCACACACTTAAAAGCCTCTAAATTTTTTTGTGAGTGATGTAAATGCATCAGACCACTTTCAAAGTAATCTTTGGTTGACAGACTATGTCCATGCCAAACTGTGACGTCATAAGTTGATGAAGTCATGACCTACAAGTAAAAGATTTTGTAAAAACAATTATTTTTTCTGGATGGGGTGTATACAGTTCCTCATAACTTCGGTTGTAAAACGTTTAACAAGCTGAAAATCGGTGTGAAAAATCCACATATACATATTACCACATCTGCAAAATTTCGACCAGTTTTATTCAGTAGTTTTTTTGCTATTGACCTACAATGATTAGATATTAACCATTTGCTTAAACCGCAACTAGACCAGAAAATAAATAATCGTATCGAGTAATTGCTTCCAACTTCTTGTGTTAGTAATACAAACAGTTCAAAATAGTTTGGAGACATCTCTAGTCAATAATTTGCCTCTATTTTAAATACTGACGTCATAAGTTGATGACGTCATTTCACCCACTAGTAAAAACTTTCTCTGAACAGAGTGTACATTAATTTTTTTTAACCACAATTTTCATTGAAAAATAATGTGAAACTTGACGTGGATGAATTATGTACACGGTACATACTGGCACACCTGCAAATTTTGTCCAGTTTTATCGAATACTTTTTAGGTTACGAGACGATTATCCTACTCTCTAACAGATGGCTGTACAATACTTCATGTATTTCAACTACTGCATCAAGTTAACGCTAAGGAGTTCAATTGGTATGAATTAAGCACTTCAAAGTATTTTTTTAATGTAACCAGAAACAACATACCGGTACCCCTTGAGTCAGTTTTGTGCAATTAAATAATAGCATCATAATTCAAGAAAGAAATATATTTTACGAACAAGAACTTTATTGGATCAGCGAATTAATTTTATTAGTTACTGTTTGTTGCTGCCAATCTACTTAAAAAAGATGTTAATATAAATTTTTACGCCGTAATATATTTTCATTGACTAAATTTCGTATCTAGCTAAAACACCTAGGCTACATTGATAAGCAGGTTTTATTACTTGAAAAACAAAGAGAAATTTGGTTTAAATAAGCTATATTCAATTTCGTTACATTAAAATAATACCTCTAGTTACGACAAACACATTTCAACATTTTTCAACCTGCTACAAATTGGTTGTCATCACTATCATCGTCGTCACTGACATCATTCAATAGTTCTACTTCAACTACGGTCTCAGAATCATTTTCACAAGCAACGCAAGAGCAGAGTTCGGTGCATGATACGCCGTTTCCAACGCAAGAACACTGATTGTTGGAACATTCGGATGTTTTACAATTGCCAGACTTATTTTACAGCAATTCTGACGGGGCTTGCTCCTGGGTCATCCAACGGACCAAAACTTTATTGTTTACAGCTATCATCTAACCATTACCGTTTGGACTTGGAGCATTAATATTAGTTTAAAGTGCTTTCCGCCAAATAGCCGCCTGATTATTAGCTCGTTTGATATGATGTACCAGGGCACTGCGGCAGAGAGGCAAACTCACCTCACTCAAAACCTTTGTACAAAAAAAGTTGTACCGAGCCTCGTTGGTGTCATGGCCAGAATGCCAGTAAAGCTTGTACACAAAACGTCCTACATTTGCCCAAGACGTTGAAATCCTCTTTGGAACTGTAGCCTACATATTGCTTGAACAGCACAAATGCTTTCTTTTTTCCTTTTCCAACGAAAGCACTAGCTGAATCAACCCCGGTAAAAATATGCAGCCCCAAAAGCCCTCCGGTAGTGCGACTTTCCATCTCTTGCCCTAGCAACAAAATGTTACTGATGCGCTTCTGGATTCCTAAAAATGAAATATAAATAGTTTAAGTTGGAGCATCTGTTAATTGTCAATACAATTAGTAAAAGTAGGAAAAATTACTATACAGCAACCCATGCGCGCTGTATTTAAAACATTAGACTTCATCAAGTTAGTAACAACATCAGGTAATATAAAAAAACAAACTTTTATGAATGCCTAATAACTTCCCTTTGTACTTACCATACTCCAAATAAATGATAGCTGGTAGCTTTTGGGCCAGAAAAAGACCAATTACAACAACATCTGAGTCAGCACTGGACAGAAAAATATTTGAATACTTTTCGGCAGCGTGCATAGAATTCAAAAACAACCGAGTGTCAGCTTCGGTGTGATCACAGTGAAGCTCCGGAACTTGCACTGTTTTTCCACTACAATAAAGTAACATCACAAGAAGCTCCATACGTTACGAATAAATCAAAAAAGAAATTAACCCCTTTCAGTAGTTCTCGATAGAGGTAAGCGGAAAGCTCTTCTTTATTGCGATCGTGACGAAGAAATTCCTTCCACTGTTTTGATAACTGCTGCTCTGAGCTAATAATTCTGCGAAGAGGTGATGAGACTTTTTGGATGTTATGGCCTAAACGACGGGCATGTTCAAGAGCGTTGATGGAAATAACTGAATAAGTGTCAAATACTATATCAACTCTGAAAGCATTAAAGCGAAGACTCATTTTTGCAACTAGAGTTAAAATGCAAGCAGCAAATTCCATAAATGTCTTCGGAAGTCTAGTCGGAAGAAAACTGTGAACCAAGCACATTGCATCAATAACAACATCGCAATTCGGCATCGCGCCGATAGATTTTTTTCTACGGGCCAATTGCTCTAGATCAAATAAACTATGACAGATTCGGGCGTTTTAGCTCGAAAACCACCAGAACTTGCCCGGGAATATGACACTGGTCTAAGGGTATAAGTATGTACTTCTTGAAGCTTGACTCGATCTTGTTTTACCAGAATGATGAGTCGAGCAAACAGCTTTCTATTGGATAAATACAGTACTTTCCTTTTTTATCCTTTTTAGGCTTTACAGCAGTTTTAAATGTGTGCAAGTTCATTTTTCTCAAGGTAGGATGAAGTTCTTTCGGATCAGAGATAAACCGGTCAGTAAAATGATGCTCTGCTTCTTTTCCGGATTCATAAGCTTTCATGAAATCTTCTTGACAAATAGGGGATGCAACAACTCCCTGAGTAGATGCTGATTAACTCAGATCTTTCATAATCAAAAGGATTAATCACAGCTTCAACAACATTAATTACGCTATCGACCTCAGCTGCGTCTCGAGCACGACGTTAAGGATCAAGGATCTTTTCTACACCGATCTGCTGCATCTTGATCAGCGTACTTTCGGCACAACTGGGTCATAGCTAATCGCTGTGACTGAGAAAGATCGATTCAGCAACAGCATAAGGTCGCGTTGTAATTCCAACTATTCCACCAGCTGATTTATTGTCTCTGTTAACAGTCTGCTCAATCACTTGATCTGCAGCTGTTGCGTACAATCCGTACCGATCTTGTTGCTGAATAGCAAATTCACCAGCACGTAAATGCTCATGAGCAAATGGGTGTGTTTTTTCGAATTCACGCATTTCATGCAAATAGACAGGAACGTAGCAAGAATAATTCACACGATCGTAGGCAAACAGCCAAGGAGTTTTCTTCTCCAAAGTATTTAAATGACCTTCCCAATTTAATCTACGGGTACAGCTAATAAAGTAGACACCATATACTGTAGCTGCAACAGGCCAAAAGTAGGGAAAGCAGAGGCTTGCGTAGCACAGAACCATTAGAACTTGCTTACAAAATATTGAATTGCTTACAAAATATTGAAAGACTGCTTACAAAATATTGCTTATAAAAATATTGAAAGACATCTTCCTGGAGTGGATGGAAAAGCAGAGATCATCGCCTCTGCCAAGTCACTGATTTCTCTTTTCACAAATGTTGAATAAACTTGATGACCGCAACGCTTAGTATGGACAAACTTTCAATTCTTTCAGGAGAATCATCTTCTGGAAATTTCTTTTAAAATTCGAACATGGGCATACGCGCCTTTCAGTACTTCTTTCATTGGTAAATCGAAAATAGCATTATTGATGAAAACCATGCCTATGGGCGCTCGGTGACAGATCAGTTAATGAATTCATATCCCGTAATTGTAAATTTTTAGCAGCAATAACTTTTTTAGTGCAATCCAAACTAAACCATTTAAAAGCACATTACTTTAGAGTGTTGAAACTTGTTGCAGTTAACTGTTTTGAATCACTTTTATAGACGTCATCATGGTGAACAATTACGTATTCCATTGAATCTTAAATTATTACTCACCGATAAATGAAAATGATAAGCGCCAAGCTGAATAAGATCTATTAGCACCAATAGTATTGGTGAAGTATTTTTGTATTTAGTCGCATATTTATCCTCCTATCACGAGAAAGCGATCAATGCGCTATACGAGCTCGCTGAGGAGTTGCCGGCCATCTATCAACAACACCAAGATGGGGGGATCCCGCTAAGTGCCTTTCCAAACGGCACAACAAGTAAACTTGCCGGCTTGTTCTTCACACTGTTCGTTTAATGCTGATCGTCAAGCAGGGAAGCTGTGAATACCAATTTTATAGTCATTGGTTTGACCCGACCTGGAATCAAACCCAAGTTTAGAGCTCCCGAGGCGGACGTTTTAATCACTCGCCCATCTGAGCAGCTTAGAAAACTAGTCTGTCCGTAGGAATTGCACCCAGATACTGGATTACCACAAAAAGCACGTAACTGCAGCCTGACTTTTTATCATCATTTCCTCACAAACCCATCCAGCAACAGAGTATACAGATACGCAGGTTATATGACTTTTCCGCAAGTAAACCAGAATATCATAGCACGTGCCAAGGGCGCAGAAATGCGAACACGTAATCACTTGCGTGTAACAGCATGTTTCACTATGACGACATAATAAGTGCAAGTTTAATTAAACAAACAATCAAAAAAATACAGTGCGCGCGCGCGTACGTACATACATGCACGTGCTGCATTTTCTATGTCAGTGGGTTTCAAACTGTGCGTCGCGACGCCCTGGTGCGTTGTTTTGTTTTTCCAGGTGCGTCGCATAAAAAATTCCATTTCTAGCAATACGGTACTCATTGCTGGCAAAAGTTATTACATTTATTTATTGTCGTCAGACCTACAAGAGATCCATTCAAAGTAATAAAAAAAAACAAAAAAAATCAGCACAAACAACACCCAAAATAAATGACGCACAGTTTAAAAATGCAAGGCAGTAAATGTGGTATAGAGTTTGCTTTTTTTAAAGTCATCACATCGCACAGTATTATATATATATTCATTTATGGATAGATCGCATCTTGTTAAGAACATAGCCATTCCTTTTCTTCTGATAGACTGAAAAGAAGGGATGCGATTCTGTACCATTATAGTTGATATACTAATTTTCCGGGGAAGGTTGAAAAGTATTCTATAAGCATTGTTGTAAGCTACTCTAATCCGATTGTGACAAGATTGTAAATATGAAGACCATAAGCCAACTCCATACATTGCAGAACAAAAAGTACGAAATAAGCAGTTTTTCACCACTACACAGCAACAACTGAATTTACTACGTAACATATTGGCAGTAGTATAAGTAGAACGTAGCTGCCTACAAATGTCGTCATCATCTTTCAGATTACAATTCAGAAAAAACCCCAAGTATTTCACTTTCGATACAAACTCTACACAATCATTGTTTATACATAACTTCGGTGTGAAATTAAGGTCAGTGAAATTATTGTGAAATTAAAACTGAGGAATTTATGTGTCGCATTATCACTACCTGTCTATCTAATGATTAAACAATAAAGTTTTAATGACGTTTCTTTTTTGTATTTCAATGTATTGTTAAGTAACAGTAGTAATTGATCGCTAATCAGTGCCAAAACTAGCACCCCACGAACCCCCCAACCGGGGGAGCTCCGCACAAAAAGGGGCCCCGTAAATAGTCAGTACGTAGTACCATTTACTCAACGTGTGATACAGGTGCCTTAAATAGGCCTATTATAAGATTCAATATATTTTTTGTCTTAACTCGTGCGATGTGGGGCCCCCATACCATATTTATGGTTTTGGCCATGGGGGGCCCCTGCAAATTTTTTGAAAAATAGCAGTCGCAAAACTAGCAAACAAACGTCTGCTAGCATACCAAGGGCCCATCATCCTTAAGTGCAAGGTGCAAAAATAAGCTTTAAAAACGTTTTTTCTTCGCAATAGGTAGCGAAATGTTAGAGTAGAGTTTGCTTGCAGCATTATTTTAGTGGGTTAGGAAGGGACCTAGTAAAACAGACTATTGAACCTTGTTAAAACTGAGGAATTTTAGAGGCTCAAAACGCACAAAAAGCCTCCAAAATAAGGTCAAATTCCGCAAAATTTTCTGGGGGAGCATGCCCCCACACCCCCTAGCTTGACATTGCCCCTTCGGGGCTCGCTCTTTTGTATCACCATCCAAGAAAAAAATTTTACGGGGCCCCAAAAAACGATTTCGGGGGGGGGGCTGCATTGTCTAGTTTCGGCCCTGTTGCTAATAAAAGCATTGCACAATGTTCATTTTGCGCGCGTAAATGAATGATGCAGCAGTCAGTTCAGAAAGTAAAATGGATGCAAACACGAAGCGTGAAATCACGTTTGAACATGACAGTGATAGTACATTCGTTTATAAAGCGTCGTTTACAAGTTTAAATTTTCTCATTTAAAATTTTGTTATCAGTGGTGCGTCGCATGCCAAGTAAACTTTTCCAGAGGCGTCACGGCAAAAAAGGTTTGAGAACCCCTGTTCTATGTCATTGGTAGGATACCTTAGCGTCATGCTATTTAAGGACTCGAATCTGTAACTCAAATTATCGTGTCAGGGCGTGGGATCGAATTAACTAACCAATGGAGAAAGTCTAACGGGCCACAACTGGCCCGCAGGCGGTGGGTTGGACCTTGTACTCCCCTGGCGTAGTACTAGAAGTAAAAAGTGCAGCCTGTTTTTTATTAATATTTTCAACATTCTTTGAGTCTAGTTTAACGTAGGACTTAATTTTCTTAGTATAGTGCAGTATGTAGTCTAAATCCTGATGAGGTGGGTAGATAGGCAGGTATACTTTTATTGTCGGCCAAAAGAAAGAGAAAAATCAATTTGCGAGACGATAATTAAAGGAACAGCACGACGAGGAGGAGAGAAAGACCATGAAAGTCGTCAAAGTAGGACGACGCGGTCGCCGAGTCGGCTCCTCCTCGAACAGTCGAAACAAGTACACAAAATAATTTAAATAATTCAAAATTTAGAAATTCGAGTTCAATCAATTTAACTGTACATACTTTATGTATTAATGACAAATATATATAAGCAAGCTATGTGTGACAAATATATATATATATATATATATATATATATACATTGAATATATATATATATATATATATACTCAATCTCCTGACAGCCACTGTTTCGACCTTGTTAGGTCTCATCAGAGGAGCTCAGAGTAGTCTGGGGTGAAGAACCTCAAAATCAAATTTAAGGAACTTCAGAAATTTTTTGTTTGTGGTACCACAAAACAAAAAACCTCCACCCCTGCCAAAGTGCTCAAATCGCATAAGCGATGAGCATTGCACAATGCTACGACAGGGGGCTCCAGGTGAGAGTGCTCAACCAAGCACATGGCAAGGGGGCGTAATACTCAATCTCCTGACAGCCACTGTTTCGACCTTGTTAGGTCTCATCAGAGGAGCTCAGAGTAGTCTGGGGTGAAGAACCTCAAAATCAAATTTAAGGAACTTCAGAAATTTTTTGTTTGTGGTAATCAAATTTAAGGAACTTAAGAAATATATATATATACTGTATATATATATATTATCTTGTATGATAATGCTCACTCTCAAGGGTTTGAGCACTCTTGGGAACCTGTCTTGTGTATCGTAGCATTGTGCGTTGCTCACCAGATGGTTTGAGCTCTCTGGTACACTAGCGCTGACATCATTTTATTAAAGTGATGATCGCGTGATTTCCACCTGCATTGTGAAAAGTTGTTTGTAAGGTATCTCGTTACTGTGTTGAGATTAGCGATGCAGTATTCTGTTTTGGAATTTTAATCTCTTGATCTTGCTCTATTGAATGTTTCTATTTTTCATGGTGTTGATTGGTTGGATTTTATGAACATCTGAGGAAAATTTGATTCATTTTCAGCAAACAGCATACTAATTTTGGAAAAGATTTGTTTCATCTTATTCAATTTATTTGGACGTCGATTTGATTGCATCCAAAAAAGCCATCAGTTGTTGTCGTTACCATCTGATACTTTTCTATCTAGTACTATTCATCCATTTGTTTGTTTTTTTCGCTATATTTCTGTATCTTCTGCTCAGCTTTTTATTAGCTATATTCACCTGACGAGCTCTAATGAGAGCGAAACCGGTCGTGGATTGCTATTTCTATCCGCAGTTATATTATTTTATAATGTTTTCTTTGTTTTTCTTGAAATTAATCTGGCTAACTCCATTAGTCTGTTCTTTTTCTCTTTTGCAACTGCTATCCTTCTTTTCACTGTATTGAATGCCCAAACGCCAGATTGAGTAATTTTGTTGTGTGGTTTTCGATATGGTCCTCCCTGATTGTTATCACTGATGAGGGACGTAATCCCGAAACAGGATGGCTCAGGTCTTATCTTGTATATATATACATATACATTGTATAAATATATATATATATACAAGCATGACAAATATATATATATAACGATGTGGATTAGAGCACATAGCATGATGTCCTAAACGTAATTTGGATACTGCTGTTCCAATAGCCGAGGACCACTCTTGCGCTACTTCTGTTGAGAGCAGTCCCAGACTTTATAGTCATCACGGGGGTGTAGTGTGTAGTAGCACCTAATATGTCTTTGCTACCTCTGTTCTGTGTATGCACACCGTCATTGCCATGCAGGACCATCCGGTTTTTACATTAAGAAGGAATATATTTATTGAGGATCCATAAAAATAGAAGACAGCTTATGTAATCACAATACCTCTATTACCTCTATGTGCTAACAATTGGCAACAATTCTGTCTGTTTTTTACCCGTATTCAAAATTTTTTTTAAGCCTTGAGTATGTCAAGGAGAAGGTTAGATTTAAGATATATTGTTCTATAGAGGTGAAAAGCTGGAGATTTAGCGATTATTCTGAGTTTTTTTAGGGGGTGGGGGATGCTATGCTGCACTGATGAGACCTGATAAGGTCGAAACGCGTCTGCAGCTGCAAAACGGGTTAGTTAAAGTACAGAAACTGGTTGGGAGATTAGCTATAGGTTGGGTCAAAAGGGTTTTCATGGCATGGAGTTGCTATTTCCCTGCGCAGTAATTTCATTTTCTAAGTTTGACCATAGGCCATCAGATCAAGCTGATTTTCTGAACTTTAGAAGTTTATGACCGTACATCTTCAACATCAGCCAAAGTAAGTTGTTTTTATGGTTCTCAAAACTACAAGATATCTTATTGTGACCACGATGTCATCTTGCGTGGTGATGAAAATCACTTCATGTTTTCAATGTTGCCTTGTTAACATAGCGTAGTTTGTGGAATTAAGTAGACAGTTTTAATCGGTCGTCCCTCTTTTTGATTCCTGTCATGCTGCACTGATGAGATTTTTCGAAACAGTTGTAGTCTTCGCAATTGCAGAGGCTGCAGTTGTCTGTACTATCACAATATATAAGCAAGCATATTTTATTCTATTTTCTTATTCTTACTCTGTTTGAATAGGAACCCCTGAAGAGCGCATAGAGCGAAACAGTCTGTAGGGTTAATTTACCATTTGTTTATTTGTTATAAGCAAACATAAATTTTTTTTGAGAAAAAAGAAAAAAAAAAGGAAAATTGCACCGACAGCTCAGCAGCACATGATTCGTTTTGAAGAACATTGCTCTTTGTACATAAAATTTATTGGACGAAACATTTCTGGTTGAATACAAATGTATTTCGGACCATTTTTTACACTAATCAAATATATTCACTGCATAACACACGAAGTTTATTCAAATATGCTTTAACAATAAATTTAGCAAGTTCTAGTATATATATTCCATTTATATTCGACAAATGAAGGTTATGATAACTAGTTTGGCAGATTTATGACATATTAATTTAATGATGCGATTTTGTTTGGTTTGAAGCTTGGTTAAAATGGATTTAGTGGTATTTCCCCAAAAGATTATTCCATATTGCAGATGGGAATACACTAAGGCTTAAGCTACAGTAAACGGGCATCAAAGCACGTCGAGAAATGTAAGAATTTGAGAGCGTAAAGTAAACGCCGAAAACGTTTGATCAATTGAACAGTCTTACGATAAATCCTGTAATGCTGCTAGCCTTAACTGCGCTATGAGTGCTTTCGAATCAGGTTTCGAAATACTGAAATGAGCTGGTTGATCAAGAGATATTCTGATACATTCTGTCAGTAAATGCTTTATTCTTACTTGCAAATGCTTCCAATGTTCGACTCGTTGGTGCAATAAGCAGTTCCAGCTTCTTCAGGAAGGTATATTGGCGGGCATGTTTCCTCATTTGGACCGCATATCTCGCTAGGAACAGTTGCAAATGAACCGCTTAGAGTGAAGTTAGGCGGGGAAGTTGCGGCTGAAAATAAAAATGCAACAGGTTTCAGGTCTAGCAGCAAAATGTAGATTTATTCAAGAAAATAGCTATCTTCCTTAAGAGACTGTTATGATGAATATAAGCTATCTACACATTTTTAAACATGAGGCCGGCCTAAATAAGAATTGGTAAACCCTGCTTGCTTTGCTTCATGATCAGTGTTCACTGACAATTTAAAATGCTTCACGCAAGGATGATCATTCGGTCAATGCTCATTTTGCTAAAAGTTGAAGGCATTTGCTCCTTCGTAGCCTAGTAGTGGTAACTCCAAGTAGTTATTACCGCAAATTTGTAATTCCAAGTTGCGAGATAATATCAAATTAAAACGCCCAAAATTTCAATTCGTGCTGAAGAGTGTACGCACCTAACATAGAATCACAGTACGAAGCCTTTCTGGAGGAAGTTGAGGTTGCATTGGGAAAAGCAACTTCATCAGAATCCCTTGTCCTTTTGGGCGATTTCAATGCACATGTGGGCATCGACAATGCAACCTGGAAAGGTGTTATTGGGCAACATGGTGACCCTGACATTAACAAGAACGGAAGGTGTTTATTGCAGTTCTGTGCCACCAATGGGCTGTGCATAATGAACACATTTTTTCAGCACAAAAGAATTCATAAGTACACCTGGTACAGAGACTCTCTGGGACAACGCTCCCTGATTGATTTTTGTATCGTTTCGGCGGACTTGTTTTCTACCGTGTCTGATGTCCGTGTTAAAAGAGGGGCTGAGTTGTCAACTGATCACCACCTAGTTGTCTGCACTTTGAAAGCTTTGAAACCCTTGAAAAAACGAAAGACTTTTCGACCACGAGAAACTTATCGAATCAAATGGGAATCATTGGCTGACAAAGAGGTACGAACTGCATTTGCAGACAACATTGCATCTAAGTTCAAAGAACTTCCGACCTCTACTGAAGACATTGAAACTGAGTGGTGTTTGTTTCGAACAGCAGTCATTACGTCCGCTACTAACTGTTGTGGACGTAAGCGTGTTGGAGGGACGAAGAGTAGCGAGAAAAGAACTCCTTGGTGGAACCAAGAAGTTAAAGAAGCTATTCGTGCGAAAAAAGTGGCCTATAAGGCCTGGCTTGCAAATAAGTCATCACTTGAACTTCGTTCGCAGTACTCTGAAGCACGTAAGACGGCAGCCACAAAAGTTAAACTGTCTAAGGAAAGGGCGTGGAAGGAATTTGGAGAAAGGTTAGACGATGATTTCAAAACGGCAAACAAAGTGTTCTGGCAGACCATTCGCCGTTTGCGTGGAAAAAGATCTCGAGCCGCTCTCTTTATCGAAGATTCAAATGGTGTGACTCTGAAAGATCAAGATGCTATTTTGAATCGGTGGAGAGAGTACTTTAGTGATCTTTTGAACCCAGTTGATGCTACACCGATACAAATTCACGAAGAACAGGTTGGGGAAGATATTCAGATAACCGAAGCAGATGTGAATGCAGTAATCAAATCATTGAAAACTGGAAAAGCACCTGGTGAGGATGATATCAGACCTGAAATGTTAAAAGCAATGAACATACATGGTGTTCGTTGGCTGACTCGTGTTTGTAAGGTGGCGTGTAGTACTGGGCAAGCACCAAAGCAATGGCAAACTAGTGTGATAATACCTATCCACAAGAAAGGAGACAAGAGAAAATGCACCAATTATAGGGGCATATCTCTCATCAGTGTCCCGGGTAAGGTCTATGCCAAATGCCTTGAAAAGAAATGCCGTGAAATAGTCGAGCCTAAGCTAACAGATGCTCAGTGTGGCTTTCGTCCTGGCCGAAGCACAATGGATCAGATCTTTGCCTTGCAGCAAATCTTTGAGAAGTCGTGGGAATATGCAAAAGAGGTCAATGCATGTTTTGTTGATCTTGAAAAAGCATATGATCGCATTCCTAGAGACAAGCTTTGGGCGGTGCTGTTGCAGTATGGCATTGATGGCCAGTTACTAACTGCCATTAAGTCGCTGTACATGCATTCCGAGATCTGTGTTCGTGTTAACAGTGCAACGACGAAACCTTTCAGAGTAAGTGTGGGACTACGGCAAGGCTGCTCTCTTTCACCTATTCTGTTCCTTATTTATATGGATAGAATAGTTAAGAAAAGTGAGTCTTGTGGCGGAGTAAAGATCGGTGAATGCACTGTACAACGTCTGTTATTTGCAGATGATCTCGTGCTACTCGACTCTACCCAAAATGGTCTCCAGCAAGCTCTTGACAGGTTTTCGGATGCATGCTCTGTTGCCGGAATGAAAATCAGTACAACAAAAACAGAAACCATGTGCCTGTCCAGACAACCAAAGCAGTGCTCTCTCCAAATTGATGGAGTACCACTAAAACAGTCAGAAAAATTCAAGTACCTCGGCGTCTCATTCACAAGTGACGGCAGACAAAATAGCGAATTGGATATCCGCATCGGAAAAGCAAGTGCAGTAATGCGCCAGCTCCACCGATCTGTGGTACTGAAACGGGAGCTTTGCACCAAGGCAAAGCTATCCATTTTCAGATCGGTCTATGTTCCTATTTTGACTTATGGCCATGAGTGTTGGATCATGAATGAGAAAGTGAGGTCTCGAGTTCAAGCAGCCGAAATGGGATTCTTGCGAAGAATTAGCGGTTTGATCTTGTTGGACAAGGTTAAAAGTGCAGATATTCGTGAATCTCTAAACATCGAATCGCTGCTTCTCCGACTAGAAAAATCGCAACTGCGTTGGTATGGACATGTGACACGAATGTCCCAGGAAAGAACAGCCAAAAAACTGCTCTGTTCAACACCGATTGGTCGAAGGCCTAGAGGCCGTCCCAGAACTCGATGGCGAGATTACGTAGAAGATCTTAGTTGGTCTCGCCTTGGCATCCCAGCAGAGCATCTATCCTTTGTTGCAGAGGATCGAGATGCTTGGAGGCTCCAACTTGAGCTGCTGCCCCCGCGACCCCCCAAGGATAAGCGGGTCCAGAAAATTGATTGATTGATTGAGAAATACGCGATATTGATAACGGAATTAAAACACGTTCATTTTCATTTTTGATCTCTGCAAAAGTTCTTACAAAAGCCATAAGTGCTAGTCACAAAAATGAGTTTAAACCCTATCGACAAAACTTTGAACCGATCGGCAAATTTACTGTATCATCAAAACTGCAAACCGATTGAAAAATCTTTTAGCAAAACTGCAAACTGATCGACAAAACTTAGATTTGTTGAGGTCCTTTAGACGTTGCCGTAAAACTTATTGCGGTAACGAATCTGCTATCAACTGTCTTGCAACAGCACAGCTAGGAAAAGTTTCCGCTTTTTCTGTCAAGCAAGAAATCTGTGGATCTGTATTTTTTGGGTCATTGGTTTGTCAAGTAAAGCGAACTCCAAGAATACGACTTCAGAGTCAGACGCAAACTTTTATCTACTCAGTGCCCTTAATATTTGAATGTCTAAATTAATGCAATTCAAGTTTCCTCATCAAAGAAAAATAAAGTTGAGAAAATTAAATCGATTTGCATATCAATAGTTTAAAAACGAATGAATTAAAAACTTTTTTACCAGCTATTGTTCTATCGGTGGACTTGAATCAAATTTCCAAAGTTAGCTCGTAGTTACTCTATTCACATGTTCAATTTTGGTGGGTTTCAGGCCCGCGATTCTGACATTAAGAATTGATTATGATATAAAAACTAGTACCAAGAAATGTCAACGAACTATAGTACCAGAACAGCCCACGAAAATTGGACATGTGGACAGGGTGAAATATTACCTTGTGGAAGCTAGAAAATGCTCCTTGTGATTGCAAGCACGAGAAATAGATTTTTTCACATTTCGCCAAAACTGGTATAATACGGTATGATAACTTTAATACAGGTGCATCTTTACCACAGCAATAAGAAATCTAAAAAATCTTGTCGTGCTGACAAATTACTTTTATATCTAGTAAATCAAAGTGAAATGAGGCATTTGTTTATATAAAAAGATAAAAATTAAATGACAAAAAGCTTGTTATCGTATAGTTTGAATTTTTTTCCATTGTCCACGTAAATATCACGAATTTACGGCACATTAGACTTATGATTTAACTTGACTTATAAAAATGAGCAAGTAGGCCTAGGAGTAGCATTACTTTATACGCTTCGATGGTTAGGCTCTAATCAGGCTGTGTGGCTCGAAGTTAAGCTTGTTTTTCATTTCATTGTTACAGCCTACTTGTGTAGTACGCCCTCTTTTTCACATAGCGGGATTCAATTTTTATTTTTACATATTAGTTTGACTTGCTCATTAGAGTGCATAAAATAAGCCAAACCCCTATCGTGGGTGTCTGAGCGCACCTAAGCAAATGTTTTGACCTGGCTGATGCGAATCCATCTTTGCGTATGTTACTTTATTCTTTTGCTTCTTATCCGTTCGATGTGTTTGGTTGCCCAAACTGCACAGACAAAGCTACACGAATTTTAAATGTATGTGTTTTCGATTAAACTTAACGTTTGGATCTGCTTCTGATGACAAAGCAAATATGAATTTGGGCGGGGCTCGGGCTTAGATTTTTGGGGTGATTAGTTCGGGCCTGAAACACACTGAGTCTGCTCCATAGTTTTCAATCGGGCTCTGGCTTTTCGGGTCGGGTTCAGGCCGGGTTTGGACTTGGATTTAGAAAATTTGTCGGACTTAAGTAAACATAAAATACAAAACGAAACAATGAATAAATAAGCGTGGATAGACTTGGAGCGGTAGAAATCATCAATTCAGCAAAATGATTTCTATCGCTTCTAGTCGGCTGAATTGACGCTTATTTATTCATTGTTTCGTTTTGTATTTTATGTTTACTTATTTATTTCGTGTATTTATCTTAAGTACAGTTAAGCAAAAATAGTTAAAGGTATTTTTCAGTGCTTACTTCTTAATTGGACCGTGTTCTTGACTGCGTAAACACTGCTGCTTTCCGCAACTGCTGGTGAAACTGTGAACGAATAAAACTCTTTGCTTTTAAGTACGTCATGTTCTTCAACATTTAATGTGGTGTTTGTGATATCGGACTTAAATCGGGCTCAGACTGGTTGATAAATTTGGATTTGGGTTCGGGTCGGGTTCGGGCTTGAAAAATCGGGTTCAGGTCGGGCCCAACATCTACGGCCCGTTGACAACCATGGTCTGCTCGTTTACAACTCTGCCTTTCCCAGACCTTGTTATCAATCGGTTTTTGGGAATTTCTTGGCGAAGCGATTAGAGACATTGCTATCAGCGTGGCAAATCTTCGGTTCGATTCCGGGCCGGTCAATCGGACACTGTCGCCCGCGGCTTTCTCTATTGCCACCGCTTCGACGTTTCTGCGTTGCCCAGGCGCTATGCTGCGAAGATGGGCCCCGCAACTCTTATGCGAAATAATGCGTTACACACAACTCGTTACTCGTTACACACTTCGGCGTAATACCGAAAGTATAATAAAGATTTGATTTTTTTGTTCGTTCTGCCTCTATTAACACGAATGAATTAAAAAACAGTAATTGAGGGAGACTGCGAAATGAGCTTGCGCTCTTCGAGTCAGCAGCCACCCGTTATTAATGTCAAATGCGATCGGCTCCAACCGCGGATCGAACCCGTCATGTAGGATCTGTCACCTGCGCGCTGTACTGCTAGATCATGTCCCGGACTACAAATTTGTAGAAATGCACGTTTTGGTAATCGATGAGAAACTAAGCATTTTTAGCGATTGAGCAATTTTTTGAATATCACGCGAATGGGTTCAATGCGTAACGTCATT
The DNA here is from genome assembly GCA_964006365.1 of Trididemnum miniatum. Lineage (NCBI taxonomy): Eukaryota > Metazoa > Chordata > Ascidiacea > Aplousobranchia > Didemnidae > Trididemnum > Trididemnum miniatum. The sequence goes on from OZ023236.1 coordinate 5,602,836, forward strand.
GCCTACATTTATAAAGCTTCCGTTAGAACAATCACTGCTGGGGCTTGATCAACCTGGAGTGAATCACGGGGTCGCACTGTTTCGCTTTCCTCGCTCTAGCCAAGACAACAACAAAACCATATTCACAGCATCTCGCCGTAATTCCACTTGTTTTGGGAACTGCGCTAGTTGGACTTTTCACCACCATTCGCTGCATCCTCAGGGTTTTTTGATCAGAGATCATGCCTGTAAAAACTAATATAAGAAAGTAATTCTAGAGTCATTTTTCGGTTAAAGGTTCCAATTCTAGACAGTCGGTGGTTTCGTTTTCAACTGTCAATTCATGTAAAGAGTCACGGGTATCTAAACTGCTTCACGCCAATAACAGCTTATATAAAACTAGATGGCAGCTGCAAGCACCCGCTTATGGCTTCCCGATCAAGCTTACTAGGGACCCAAACGTCTAAGGGAACAGCAAAGTGACTTCGCTTTTACAACTTAAAAAAAATTATAACAAAATCGTGCAAAATATAGGTGGGCATTATCACGCATGAACTAAGTTTGAATTCTTGTAGCCTGTGCTCCATAAACTTATTATTGTAACGACTTCTTGCATTTCTGTCATACAGTGTTCGAAATCTCAATAAAACTATTATCCTTAAATTTTTTCACGTGTGCAGTGATAAAGCTACACAAAAAATCAAATCTTCATTACACTCGCCGTAATACACCGAAGCGTGTAACGAGTGGCGGGGCCCATCTCCGCGGCACAGCGTCTTAGCCACGCAGCTCCGAGCAAACGTCGCAACGATGGCGAGCCGTTGGCGACTCTCTGACGATTTGATCGGCCCGGGAATCGAACCCCTCACCTCCCGCACCGATAGGGTGGGCTTAGCAACTGAGCTAATCGGCCGGCACGATGCTACACAAGTCTGCAGCAAAAACATGTTGCTTGTCCGACATTTTAAGCAAGCTGGTAAACCTTGCAATAAACTCAAACAAAACGCGCGATGATTCTTGAAGGATTCGTGCAGTTGCAAGAACGACTGCATTCACACAAAATGAAACTAAATCATCGAGCTTGTGTTCGATTCTAAGGCCAAGAAATCGCGGCATAAACTCACTTTTCAAGCAGCGATTACTGGGCTTAACAATCTGCGCAAAAAGTAAAGGCCGCATTATTTCGCATGAGACTTCGCTCAAGGTATTGCAGATATATCAATTTTTTTATTTTATTTTTTTTATTTAGTTGCATATTTATCCTTCTATCACGAGAAAGCGATCAAAGCGCTATACGAGCTCGCTTAGGAGGTGCCAGCCATCTGTCTACCACACCAAGATGGGGGAATACCGCTAAGTGCCTTTCCCAACGGCACAACAAGCATACTTGCCGGCTTGTTTACCACACTGTCCCTTTAATGCTGATCGTCAAGCAGTGAAGCTGTGAATACCAATTTTATAGTCATTGGTTTGACTCGACTCGGAATCAAACCCCGAATCTACAGCTCAAGAGACACTCGCTCTATACCACTCGGCCATCTGAGCTGTTCTTGAAGTCAATAAGGGACCACTTGTTGATAAGTTGAAACTTAAAAGTTAAAACTCAATATATACTTATTAATGGCAACTTTCTAGCAACTAAAAAAGTAAAGCGACTGATAAACCAACATTGCTCGCATTAAGTAAAAGTGCTGTGACTACTTTAACGAACACTTTGACACTGATCAAGTTACTGCCAAACAGTGTTGAATTTGTCCAGTTACCCATATACGTAGGGCGTGAATGAAATAAACCAAACAAGTGCTGAGTACAACGACTTTCGCAAAACCACAAGCCTGATGATGTGATAGCGGACTACGCTAGCAATTCCTTTAACAAACTTTTCACGGCAATGCGAACACAGTTTCAATGCGAGGAATCCGCGAAGCTAGGTCAAGAGTCTAATGCACCAACCACTTGGCCAACTCCAATGTGCCCCTTATTGCTGCTTAAAACGTCAGTTTCAACACAAACTCATACGGCTCACTCACGAATGAAAAAGTTTGAAACCAAAAATAGCTGAAAAACATGTTACCCTACTGCCCTCTATCGGATTAAAAAAATTGCTTGATTTTTACGTTGTTTCCTGAAACTTAACGTTTTTTACGTTCGACTCCAAGTCAGGTGCTTTGGGGAAACCCTTCATTATATTGATATTTTTGTTACCCAGATTGAGATTAATATCCTCCGATAATTTGAAGGTCTTACCCACTTTAAGGTTAATATCCTCCGATAACACTAAAAGCTGTCGCCATTTAAAAGTTATGAGCTTGTGGATATTTTCCTATTATTGACTTTTGACCCCAAACCACATGACCGCCACCCCCCAAAATTTGTGAGACACAAGTTTTCCTCGAGGTCTATCATCCCTGAACACTTCAAGCTTCTAGCATCAGCGGTTCAAATGCCCTAGACTGCGCAACATTGGCAACATTTATCGATTTTTTAACCTTTGATCTCGAGTCACGTGACATAGATCGTTTATAGTTGGTACACTGTAAGGACATACCAAGACACACCAACCCTATGAGTTTCAAGTTCTTACGTGTTTTCTATCATTAGTTATACGCCAACCGACATATTTGCTTATTTGACCCTTGACGCCACATTACGTCACGCCAAACTAATCACTGTTGGTGCTTTTGTACCCTCGTTGAGATGCATCTCCTCCGTAAACTTGAAGGTCCTACCAGTTGCCATTCACAAGTTATTAGCGTTTGATCAGATTTTTTATCATTTTATTTGATTGACGTTTGACCTTTAACCTTATGACTGCCACCTCCCAAAAGCTGTTAGGCACATGTTCACATGGAGGTCTATCATCCTTGCCAATTTCAAGTCTCTAGCATCAGCGGTTTAAAAGCATTAGCCTGCACAAAATCTGTTGAGATTCGTTGATTTGATCTTTGACCCTAAGTGACGTCACAAACAGGTCATTGGTTTGCATAGTGTTGTTCCCCACATATATATGCATATACTGTGAAAATTTGAAGGTCCTACCTAATGTCATTCAAAAGTCACTAGGTTTTGGTAAAATTGGTTTTTTGACCTTTGACCTTTAACCTGACGACCGCCACCCCCCAAAAGTTGTTAGGCATAAGTTCCCATTGACATCTACCATCCCTGAGAATTTCAAGTCTCTAGCATCAGCGGTTCCAAAGCCTTAGGCTGCACAAAATTTGGTGTTGAAAAAAAAAAAAAAAAGAAACTAGATGGCAGCTGCAAGCACCCGCTTATGGCTTCCCGATCAAGCTTTGTAGGGATTCAAACGTCTAAGGTAACAGCAGAGTGACTTCGCTCTTACAACTTAAAAAAACAATAAATGACGGATTTGTGCAGCTGCAGGGACGACTGCACTCACACAAAACGAAATTAAATCATCGAGCTTGTGTTCGATTCTAAGGGCAACAAATCGCGGCATAAACTCACTTTTAAAGCAGCGATTACAGGGCTTAACAATCTGCGCAAAAAAGAATGGCTGCAATATTTCGCATAAGACCTCGCTCAAGGTATTGCAGATAAATCAATTACCCTACTGCCCTCTAACGGATTACATAAATTTGCTTGAATTTTATGAGGTTTCTTGAAATTTCACGTTTATTTACCTTTGACTTCAGGTCAGGTGCTTTGGAGTAATCTTTCATTATGTTGATATTTTTGTTACCCAGATTGAGATTAATATCCTCCGATAATTTGAAGGTCGTAGCTGTTGCCGTTTACCAGTTATGAGCTTGTAAATGTTTTCCTATTATTAACCTTTGACCCCAACCCACATGACTGCCACTCCCCAAAAGTTGTGAGACACAAGTTTACGTCAAAATCTATCATCCCTGAACACTTCAAGCTTCTAGCATCAGCGGTTCATATACCTTAGACTGCGCAAGATTGGCAACACTTTTCAGTTTTTTGTCTTTTGACCCCGAGTCACGTGACATAGAACGTTTATAGTTGGTACACTGCAAGAACCTACTAAGACACACCAACCCTATAAATTTCAAAATCTTATGTGTTTTCAATCATTAGTTATACGCCAACCGACATATTTGCTCATTTGACCTTTGACCCCAAGTGACATCACGCAAAACTAATCATTGTTGGTCGTTTTGTACCCTGGTTGAAATGCATCTGCTCCGAAAACTTGAAGGTCCTACCAGTTGCCATTCACAAGTTGTTAGCGTTTGATCAGATTTTTTATCATTTTACTTGATTGACGTTTGACCTTTAACCTTATGACCGCCACCCCCAAAAGTTGTTAGGCACAAGATCACGTAAAGGTTCATCATCCCTGAGAATTTCAAGTCTCTAACATCAGCGGGTTAAAAGCCTTAGGCTGCACAAAAATCTGTTGAGATTCGTTCATTTGACCATTGACCCTAAGTGACGTCACAAACAGGTCATTGGTTTGCATATTTTTGTTTCTCACAATGATATGCAAATACTGTGAAATATTGAAAGTCTTACCTAATGTCATTCAAAAGTCATTAGGTTTTGGTATATTTGGTTTTTTGACCTTTGACCTTTAACCTGACGACCGCCACCCCCCAAAAGTTGTTAGGCACAAGTTCTCAATAACATCAATCATCCCTGAACACTTCGAGTCTCTAGCATCAGCCATTCAAAAATCTTAGACTGCGCAATATTGGCAACACTTTTCGGTTTTTTGACCTTTGATCCCGAGTCACGTGACATTAAACGTTTATAGTTGCTACACTGCAAAGACATACCAAAACACACCAACTCTATGAGTTTCACGTTCTTATGTGTTTTCAATCAATAGTTATACGCCAAACGACATATTTGCTTATTTGACCTTTGACCCCAAGTGACGTCACGCAAAACTGATCACTGTTGGTCGTTTTGTACCCTGGTTGAGATGCAACCGCTCCGTAAATTTGAAGGTCCTACCAGTTGCCATTCACAAGTTATTAGCGTTTGATCAGACTTTTTATCATTCTACTTGATTGATATTTGACCTTTAACCTGTTGACCGCCTCCCCCAAAAGTTGTTAGGCACGTGTTCACATGGAGGTCTATCATTCCTGCCAATTTCAAGTCTCTAGCATTAGCGGTTCAAAAGCCTTAGGCTGCACAAAAATCTGCTGAGGTTCGTTCATTTGACTTTTGATCCTAAGTGACGTCACAAACAGGTCATTGGTTTGCATAGTGTTGTTCCCCACATATATATGCATATACTGTGGAAATTTGAAGGTCCTACCTAATGTCATTCAAAAGTCATTAGGTTTTGGTAAATTAGTTTTTTTGACCTTTGATCTTTAACCTGACGACCGCCACCCCCCAAAAGTTGTTAGGCACAAGTTCTCAATAAGATCGATCATCCCTGAGAATTTCAAGTCTCTAGCATCAGCGGTTCCAAAGCCTTAGGCTGCACAAAATTTGGTGTTGAAAAAAAAAAAAGAAGAAACTAGATGGCAGCTGCAAGCACCCGCTTATGGCTTCCCGATCAAGCTTACTAGGGACCCAAACGTCTAAGGGAACAGCAGAGTGACTTCGCTTTTGCAACTTAAAAAAACAACAAATTCGTGCAAAGTATAGGTGGGCATTATAACACATGAAGTAAGTTTAATTTCCTGCAGCCTGTGCTCCATACACTTAATAGTATTGTAACGACTTTTTACATTTCTGTAATACAGTCATCGAAATCTCAATAAAACTATTATCCTTAAATTTCTTCACGTGTGCAGTGATAATGCTGCACAAACAATCAAATCTTCATTATACTCGCCATATTACGCCCAAGCGTGTAACGAGTGGCGGAGGCCACCTCCGCGGCGCAGCGCTTGGGCCACACAGCTCCGAACAAACGTCGCAACGGTGGCGAGCCGTTGGCGACACTGTGACGATTTGGCCTACCCGGCAATCGAACCTCACACCTCCCGCACCGATACGGTGGACTTAGCAACTGAGCTAATTGGCCGGCACCATGCTACACAAGTCTGCAGCAAAATCATCTTGTTTGTCTGACATTTCAAACAAGCTGGCAAACCTTGCAGTAAATTCAAACAATAAACGCCATGATTCTTGAAGGATTTGTGCAGCTGCAAGGATGATTGCATTCACACAAAACGAAATTAAATCATCGAGCTTGTGTTCGATTCTAAGGGCAAAAGATCACGGCATAAACTCACTTTTAAAGCAGCGATTACAGGGCTTAACAATCTGCGCTAAAATTAAAGGCTGCAATATTTCGCCTAAGACTTCGGCCAAAGTATTGCAGATAAATCAATTGAAGTCACACTTGTTGATAAGTTGAAACTTAGAAGTTACAACTTAGTACGTACTTATGAATGGCAACGTTTTAGCTACATAAAAAGTAAAACGACGACTGATAAACCAACATTGCTCGCATTAAATAAAAGGGCTGTGACTACTTCAACGAACACTTTGACACTGATCAAGATACAGCCAAACAATGTTGAATTTGTCCAGTTACCGCTTGGTGTATCGGTTAAGAGCGTCCACTTAGTAGCCGGTAGACTGGGATTTTATTCCCAGTCGGGTCATACTAAAGACTTTAAAAATAGTATTCGCAGCTTTCGCGCCAGGCGCTCGGCACAAGCGGAAGTGCGAAGGGTTTTGTGTATGTGTTGTTCGTCATGTATGTCCTTTAACAGCGTTCAATCAGTCGTGATTGAAAATTTTAATGGGCCAACAATTGAAAATGGTCTAAACAATGAGTGCTTGCACCCGCTGTCCCGTACCTTTACCTTTACCCAATTGCATAAGGCTTGAATGAAATAAACCAAACAAGTGCTGAGTACAACTAATTTCGCAAAACCACAAGCCTGATGATCTGATAGCGGACTATGCTAGCTATTGCTTTAACAAACTCTTCGCCGCAATTCGAACACAGTTTCAATGCGAGGAATCCGCAAAGCTAAGTCATGAGTCCAATGCACCAACCACTTGGCCAATTCCCATGTGCCCCTTATTGCTGCTTAAAACGTCAGTTTAAACACAAACTCAAACAGCTCACTCACGAATGAAAAAGTTTTAAAGGAAAATAGCTCAAAAACATGTTACCCTACTGCCCTCCAACGGATTACATAAATTTGCTTGAATTTTATGAGGTTTCCTGAAATTTCACATTTTTTACGTTTGACTTCAAGTCAGGTGCTTTCAAGTAACCTTTCATTATATTGATATTTTTGTTACCCACATTGAGATTAATATCCTCCGATAATTTGAAGGTCCTAGCTGTTGTCATTTACCAGTTATGAGCTTGTGAATGTTTTCCTTATATTGACCCTTGACCCCAACCCACTTGACTGCCACCCCCCAAAACTTGTGAGACACAAGTTTACGTCGAGGTCTATCATCCCTGAACATTTCAAGCTTCTAGCATCAGCGGTTCATATACCTTAGACTGCGCATAATTGGCAACACTTTTTGGTTTTTTGATCTTTGACCCCTGAGTCACGTGACACAGAACGTTTATAGTTTGTACATTGCAAGGACATACCAAGACACACCAACTCTATTAACTTCAAGTTCTTATGTGTTTTCAAGCATTAGTTATACGCCAAACAACACATTTGCTCATTTGACCTTTGACCCCAAATGACATCACGTCAAACTAATCACTGTTGGTGCTTTTGTACCCTGGTTGAGATGCATCTGCTCCGTAAACTTGAAGGTCCTACCAGTTGCCGTTCACAAGTTATCAGCGTTTGATCAAATTTTTTATCGTTTCATTTGATTGACGTTTGACGTTTAACCTGTTGACCGCCACCCCCCAAAAGTTGTTAGGCACAAGTTCACATGGAGGTCTATCATCTCTGGGAATTTCAAGTCTCTAGCGTCAGCAGTTCAAAAGCCTTAGACTGCACAAAAATCTGTTGAGATTCGTTCATTTACTTCATTTGACCATTGACCTTACGTGACGTCACAAACAGATCATTGTTGTGCATATATTCGTTCCCCACATTGATATGCATATACTGTGAAACTTTGAAGGTCCTGCTTAATGTCATTCAAAAGTTATTAGGTTTTGGTATATTTGGTTTTTGACTTTTGACCTTTAACCTGACGACCGCCACCCCCCAAAAGCTGTTAGGCACAAGTTTTTATTGACATCTACCATCCTTGAAAATTTCAAGTCTCTAGCATCAGCGGTTCGAAAGCCTTAGACTGCGCAAAACTGGCAACACTTTTCGGTTTTTTGACCTTTGATCCCGAGTCACGTGACATAGAACGTTTATAGTTGCTACACTACAAGTACATATCAAGACACACCAACTCTATTAATTTCAAGTTCTTATGTGTTTTCAATCAATACTTATACACCAAACGACATATTTGCTTATTTAACTTTTGACCCCAAGTGACGTCACTCCAAATCAATCAAAGTTGGTGCTTTTGCACCCTCGTTTAGATGCATCTCATTCGTAAAATTCAAAGTCCTACCAGTTGCCATTCACAAGTTATTAGCGTTTGATCAAACTTTTTGTCATTTTATTTGATTGGCGTTTGACCTTTAACCTGTTGACCGCCACCCCCAAAAGTTGTTAGGCACAAGCTCCGATTAAGATCTACCATCTTTGAAAGTTTGAAGTCTCTAGCATCAGCGGTTCAAAAGCCTTAGACTGCACACAATTTGGTGTTGAAAAAAAAAAAAAAAAGGAAAAAAAAAAAAGAATTTTTCGGAAACAAAACATTGTTTTTCTAGAAAGTGGGGGGCTGTCGGGGAAAGTTAGGGCGACCAAGGTGTAGACCTAGGTGGGACACATATTTGAACTCTAGGTCACTTTTGAATTGGAACAGTAGTTTAGCAGCTACAGCTGCTCGAAGTGTCAAAACGTGCAGAAATGGCCAAGTAAAAACAGTATGGCTTCCCTTTTCGGGAAGCCATAAAAACTAGATGGCAGCTGCAAGCACCCGCTTATGGTTTCCCGATCAAGCTTACTAGAGACCCAAACGTCTAAAGCAGGGGTGTGCACCCTTTTTCACTGGGGAGCCACTTTCGAAATTTTTAACAACGTCGAGGGCCAGTCACCCTCAATTATGTATAAACTTATAAAATGCTAAACACAACCCGTGTACTATAGACGGTACAAATAGCTAAATAAATCGATTTTGAAAACAAAATTTTTTTGTCCTGCCATCGTCGAGAGCCACATTTACTGGCCTAGAGGGCCAGATTGTGGCCCGCGGGCCGTGGGTTGCACACCCCTGGTCTAAGGTAACAGTAGAGTGACTTCGCTTTTACAACTTAAAAAAAATTATAACAACATCGTGAAAAATATAGGTGGGCATTATCACGCATGAACTTGAATTTTTGTAGCCTGTGCTCCATAAACTTAATAATATTGTAACGACTTCGTGCATTTCTGTAATACAGTTATCGAAATCTCAATAAAACTATTATCCTTAAATTTCTTCACATGTACAGTGATAATGCAGCACAAACAATCAAATCTTCATTACACTCGCCGTAATACACTGAAGCGTGTAACGAATGGTGGGGCTCAGCGTCTGGGCCACACAGCTCCGAACAAACGTCGCAACGGTGGCGAGCCGTTGGCGACACTGTGACGATTTGGCCGACCCCGCAATCGAACCACACACCTCTCGCACCGATAGGGTGGGCTTAGCAACTGAGCTAATCGGCCGGCACAACACTACACAAGTCTGCAGCAAAATCATCTTGTTTGTCTGACATTTCAAACAAGCTGGCAAGTCTTGCAGTAAATTCAAACAATAAACGCCATGATTCTTGAAGGATTTGCGCAGTTGCAGGGACGACTGCACTCACACAAAACGAAATTAAATCATCGAGCTCGTGTTCGATTCTAAGGGCAACAAATCGCGGCATAAACTCACTTTTCAAGCAGCGATTACAGGGCTTAACAATCTGCGCAAAAATTAAAGGCTGCATTATTTCGCACAAGACTTCGCTCAAGGTATTGCACATAAATCAATTGAAGTCACACTTGTTGATAAGTTACAACTTAGTGCTTACTTATAAATGGCAACTTTCTAGCAACTTAATAAGTAAAACGACTGATAAACCAACATTGCTCGCTTTAATTGAAAGTGCTGTGACTACTTCAACGAACACTTTGACACTGATCAAGGTACAGCCAAACAGTGCTGAATTTGTCCAGTTACCCAATTGCATAAGGCGTGAATGAAATAAACCAAACAAGTGCTGAGTACAACCAATTTCGCAAAACCACAAGCCTGATGATCTGATAGCGGACTATGCTAGCTATTACTCTAACAAACTCTTCGCCGCAATTCGAACACAGTTTCAATGCGAGGAATCCGCAAAGCTAAGTCATGAGTCCAATGCACCAACCACTTGGCCAATTCCCATGTGCCCCTTATTGCTGCTTAAAACGTCAGTTTAAACACAAACTCAAACAGCTCACTCACGAATGAAAAAGTTTTAAAGGAAAATAGCTCAAAAACATGTTACCCTACTGCCCTCCAACGGATTACATAAATTTGCTTGAATTTTATGAGGTTTCCTGAAATTTCACATTTTTTACGTTTGACTTCAAGTCAGGTGCTTTCAAGTAACCTTTCATTATATTGATATTTTTGTTACCCAGATTGAGATTAATATCCTCCGATAATTTGAAGGTCCTAGCTGTTGTCATTTACCAGTTATGAGCTTGTGAATGTTTTCCTTATATTGACCCTTGACCCCAACCCACTTGACTGCCACCCCCCAAAACTTGTGAGACACAAGTTTACGTCAAGATCTATCATCCCTGAACATTTCAAGCTTCTAGCATCAGCGGTTCAAAAACCTTAGACTGCGCAAAACTGGCAACACTTTTTGGTTTTTTGACTTTTGACCCCGAGTCACGTGACATAGAACGTTTATAGTTGGTACACTGCAAGAACCTACTAAGACACACCAACCCTATGAGTTTCAAGTTCTTGTGTAGTTTGAATCAATAGTTATACTCCAATTAACACATTTGCTCATTTGACCTTTGACCCCAAATGACGTCATGCAAAACCAATCACTGTTGGTGCTTTTGTACCCTGGTTGAGATGCATCTGCTCCGTAAACTTGAAGGTCCTACCAGTTGCCATTCACAAGTTGTTAGCGTTTGATCAGATTTTTTATCATTTTACTTGATTGACATTTGACATTTAACCTGTTGACCGCCACCCCCAGAAGTTGTTAGGCACCAGTTCACATGAGATCCCTGAAAATTTCAAGTCTTTAACATCAGCGGGTTAAAAGCCTTAGGCTGCTGAGATTCGTTCATTTGACCATTGACCCTAAGTGACGTCACAAACAGGTCATTGTTGTGCATATATTCGTTCCCCACATTGATATGCATATACTGTGGAATTTTGAAGGTCCTACTTAATGTCATTCAAAAGTCATTAGGTTGTGGTGAATTTGGTTTTTTGACCTTTGACCTTTAACCTGACGACCGCCACCCCCAAAAGTTGTTAGGCACAAGTTCCCAATAAGATCGATCATCCCTAAAATTGTCAAGTCTCTAGCATCAGCGGTTCCAAAGCCTTAGGCTGCACAAAATTTGGTGTTGAAAAATAAATAAATAAATAAACTAGATGGCAGCTGCAAGCACCCGCTTATGGCTTCCCGATGACGCTTTGTAGGGACCCAAACGTCTAAGGGAACAGCAGAGTGACTTCGCTTTTACAACTTAAAAAAACAATAAAATCGTGCAAAGTATAGGTGGGCATTATCACGCATGGAGTAAATTTAATTTCCTGCAGCCTGTGCTCCATACACTTAATAATTTTGTAACGACTTCTTACATTTCTGTAATACAGTCATCGAAATCTCAATAAAACTATTATCCTTAAATTTCTTCACGTATACAGTGATAATGCTGCACAAACAATCAAATCTTCATTATACTCGCCATATTACGCCTAAGCGTGTAACGAGTGGCGGAGGCCACCTCCGCGGCGCAGCGCTTGGGCCACACAGCTCCGAACAAACGTCGCAACGGTGGCGAGCCGTTGGCGACACTGTGACGATTTGGCCGACCCCGCAATCGAACCTCACACCTCCCGCACCGATAGGGTGGGCTTAGCAACTGAGCTAATCGGTTGGCACCATGCTACACAAGTCTGCAGCAAAATCATCTTGTTTGTCTGACATTTCAAACAAGCTGGCAAATCTTGCAGTAAATTCAAACAATAAACGCCATGATTCTTGAAGGATTTGTGCAGCTGCAGGGACGACTGCACTCACACAAAACGAAATTAAATCATCGAGCTTGTGTTCGATTCTAAGGGCAACAAATCGCGGCATAAACTCACTTTTCAAGCAGCGATTACAGGGCTTAACAATCTGCGCAAAAATTAAAGGCTGCAATATTTCGCACAAGACTTCGCTCAAGGTATTGCACATAAATCAATTGAAGTCACACTTGTTGATAAGTTGAAACTTAGAAGTTACAACTTAGTACTTGCTTATGAATGGCAATTTCTAGCAACTTAATAAGTAAAACGACTGATAAACCAACATTGCTCGCATTAAGTAAAAGTGCTGTGACTGCTTCAACGAACACTTTGACACTGATCAAGTTAGAGCCAAATAGTTTTGAATTTGTCCAATTACCCAATTGCATAAGGCGTGAATGAAATAAACCAAACAAGTGCTGAGTACAACCAATTTCGCAAAACCACAAGCCTGATGATCTGATAGCGGACTATGCTAGCTATTACTTTAACAAACTCTTCGCCGCAATGCGAACACAGTTTCAATGCGAGGAATCCGCAAAGCTAAGTCATGAGTCCAATGCACCAACCACTTGGCCAATTCCCATGTGCCCCTTATTGCTGCTTAAAACGTCAGTTTAAACACAAACTCATACGGCTCACTCACGAATAAAAAAGTTTCAAGCCAAAATAGCTGAAAAACATGTTACCCTACTGCCCTCCAACGGATTACATAAATTTGCTTGAATTTTATGAGGTTTCCTAAATTTTCACGTTTTTTACGTTTGACTCCAAGTCAGGTGCTCTGGGGTAACCTTTGTTTGTATTGCTATTTTTGTTACTCACATTGAGGTTAATATCCTCCGATAATTTGAAGGTCCTAGCTGTTGTCATTTACCAGTTATGAGCTTGTGAATGTTTTCCTTATATTGACCTTTGACCCGAAACCACTAAACTGCCACCCCGCAAAAGTTGTGAGACGCAAGTTTACGTCAAGGTCTATCATCCCTGAACACTTCAAGCTTCTAGCATCAGCGGTTCAAATGCCCTAGACTGCGCAATATTGGCAACACTTTTTGGTTTTTTGACCTTTGACCCCGAGTCACGTGACATAGAACGTTTATAGTTGGTACACTGCAAGGACATACCAAGACACACCAACTCTTATAATTTCAAGTTCTTGTGTGTTTTTAATCGATAGTTATAAGTTAATTAACATATTTGCTTATGCGTTTTTTGACCCCAAGTGACGTCACGCAAAACCAATCATTGTTGGTCCTTTTATACCAGGGGTGGCCAACCAGTCAGATGCTAAGAGCCACCACATTTCTTTTTACTTGTCAGGAAAGAGCCATATTATCATACACAAGGGGTAATGATCGCCTTAACATCGCCATACCTTTTATTGATACACATACTTTTGCTTAGATATGAGTAGTAGCATTCCGTCCGGTTAGCTCAGTTGGTAACGACATCGCTATCGGTGCGGGCGGTCTAGGGTTCGTTGTCTGGGCCGGTCAAAGCGAACACAGTGTTGCCATTGCTGCGATGTTTCTTCGGAATCGAAGCTGTGTTGCCCCAAGTCTGTAAGTACGGACCTTAGTGTTGCCCAGGCGCAAAGCCGCGGAGATAATTAGCTCAGGTGGTCGAGTGGTAAGAGCGTCCGCCTCTGGAGCTGCAGACTCGGGTTTGATTTCATGTCGGGTCAAACCAATGACTTTAAAATTGATATTTACAGCTTCCCAGCTTGACGTTCATCATTAAAGGGACGGTGAGGAGAACAAGCCTGCAAGTTTACTTGTTGTGCCGGTGGGAAAAACACTCAGTGGGATTCTCCTTTCTTGGTGTGGTAGACAGATGGCCGGCAACTCCTAAGCGAGCTCGTTATAACGTTTTGATCGCTTTCTCACGATAGACGGATAAATATGCAGTTAAGTTAGGATACAAGTTAATTTTGTGGCACCACAATATACACAGTAAAACGACAGGACGTTACTACGCGTATGGGTCCCGGAATGATCGCAAAGTGACCGCAAGGTCTTCGAGTCGCAATCACTCCTGCTGCTTGAGCGGAAAAAAATTATCAAGCGACTAGAACAAAATGAAAAACGAAAGATAAAAAAAAATAAAAAATAAAAAAAAACGAAGTCACAAATCATGGACAAAGTTACAAATATAATAGAAGGTTATTCAGTTTGTTGTATAGAAATTTCACAAAGTTAATTGGTTGGATGCAAGTACAGTAGTTTCCTTAATTCTCTATTGAACTTTTTAAAATTGTATTTCCGGATTAAGAGAGGTGACTTCTCATAGGGAGACACATTAGTAATGCTCCGCGAATAACCAATATTAATCCGCTTGAACTATTTGTTGTTTATTGCGCTACAATCGCTGTTTAGTTTTGTGTGGAAATTGGTGTGCGTGGTTAACTTTAAAGTATTTCCTGTTTGAATAACTTTTTTTACGCTAACGTTTTGTGATTACGAACATATTTACAAACTTGCTCAATTTAGTTCGATTAGGTCGTTCCGCATGACTGAACAGTCTCTCAAATTCTTGTGCTGTAAAGTTCTGGTAGTTATTTTCAATGATTTAACTGCGGCATCTGCATGTGTTGATCAACAGACCTGCTGTTGCTGGGCTGTTTTTAAAATAAGTGATGGAGTTAAGTCCTAATGTTCGGAACCAAGACCGAGACTTGAAAAAATTTACGAGACCAAAACTTTTAAGAAAATTTATTCGTATGTTAACACCTAACAACTTTCATGGTCTTTTTCGCCTAAAAAGCTTCTTCCAATCACCCCAGAAAATCTTCGCGTCCTCCCGATTTCGTCGCTCATGTTTGGGGATCAATTTCCGGGCCGATCAAATCGGACACAGTGCCGCCAACGGTTAGCCATCGCTGCGACGTTTTTCAGAGGGTGTTGCCTTGGCGCTAAGCCGCAGAGATGGGGCTCACCACTCGTTTCACGCTTCGGCGTAATAACGCGAATATAATGAAGATTTGATTTTTGGTTCATACTTCATGCGGTTTAAATCTTCCACTGACTCTTATTGTTATTGTTAGGTTATCGGTACTCTTAGATGTTTTTAAAATGTTTCAAAGACAGGTGTTGGTAGGAAAAAATTCATTACTCTGACTCTGCAATCTCATCTGCAGCATACTACAGCAGATTTTCTTTGCCAATAAAAAAATCACTGGAAAGCTAACGTAATAAAATACCGAATCAAAAAACTCTATTTTTCGGACTTTTCTTAAAATCCACCCAATTTGCCACGAGTTATTAATGTGGTAAAGAATACAACAGTTACTATTTCAAAAATTCTGAAACTTTTGAAGCATCACTCATCTTTTTAACACATTTAGAACATGAAATACTTAAAAATTTGTATTTTCGGGAGGTCCGAACCCCTCCATTATAAAAACGTAACGGGTGCGAGCATGAAAGTTTGCCCGATTTTCTTCAATTTTTTTTTGATTGGTTTTTACATGGCAGAGAGCGTATGGCAATGTTGTCAGATGTCTCCGACAATGTTTTAATTTTTGCGTTGCACTGCAGTGCTCACATCCAAGTTTTTTTAGTCCTGCACAACCTAAAATTTTGAATCTCCAGACTTCTCGCATTTCAAGACTATAATTTTACGAAACTCGAAATCTAGACTTGTAGTCCAAGACCGAGACGAGACTTTGAAAATTGTGTCTCGAGACCCGAGATTTGTCTCGAAAACTCCGTCACTACTTACCACAAGAACTCGCCTAATGTTAAAACAAATCGGGCTACTAGTAGTAGTTTATTTTTTCTTTCCACAAAGTAACGCACAAAAAACAAATCCTTACATTCGGAAAGAAACAAGGAGCATCGAATAATCCTGAGATTTTCTAGTCGAGATGCCCCTTGTTTAAAGACACAAAGCATTAACACATACTAATTGCTGTAAAATAATTTGCACACATTTAAACATAGCGCACAGTACAAACAATGTTGATCAGCGTTAACAATATAGTCAGCACTCTCTTATCAAATTTTTTTTTTAAACTGCTTTTCAAACGAATTGAAGGGTTTATTTTTTAAGTTTTCGCTAATTTCGTTCCACAGTTTAACACCCCGGAATTCAACCTTCTTTTGCCCAGTAGATTCAGAAACTCGAGGTAAAAAATAATTAGATCTGCTTGGTCTTCTGGTTTCATAATCATGAATTCTTTCATTCGTTGAGAAATCATAATTGCATGAATTAGGTAGCTTGTTTTTGAAAATCTTATGCATGAATAGAGCAAGCTCTAATTTGTACACATCATGTAATTTTAGAAAGTCTAATTTCTTGTTCACAAGTTGTTTAACTTATGATCACAAATTGCTTAACTTATCTTTCACACGTTGCTTAACTTATGGACTATTATACATAAAAACTCTGGTCAACTATAGGCCTAATTATGCAATACCAGTTGTCTCGAGCAGAGATGGGCATTTATCGAGATAATTTTTCCGCGATAATTTATGATCGATTATCGCTCAAAATACTTTTGATTTATCAATTACCGATATAGCTTTTGAAATATATTTTGTTATTGCCGATAAATTATAGCGATAAACAATTCTTTATGCACACAGTGTTCAAAATTAGTGAGTTAGCGTTATGGCAAAATACACGGTGTCCATAAATTCTTCTTGCAATTTAAAAAATTGCTCTTCGTTTTGTTTAATGTCACGGCAGAGTAGAGATGGCACGGGCTGACTTTTTTGCAGCCCGGACCGCTCATGGCCCGGAACCTCCTGCCCAATAGCGATAATTTCGACTCAGCAAATCATCCCCAAAATAAAGCCCGTTCCGCCCAAAGCCCATTCTTTTATGAACCTTCAGCCACATTTAAAAGAAAACTGAATGTTGAAAGGGAGTTCAAAAATTGGTAGCGGCTCGTCAGCGGCCCAATTAGAAACAAAAGATAGAACTGGGCCGTTAGCGGACCTTTAAAAATATGGGTCAACGGCTCGTTGACGGGTCTCTTAGCGGCCCATGCCATTTCTACGGCAGAATCCGTGAACCGCTCGCTTTTCTTGAAAAATCTGGAAAAACATTTTTGCAATTTGACTTATAAAAAAACAAACTTCGTCGATTTACCGCAACGTTTATCGGAAAAATTCATCGGCGATAGTTTATCGATTACCGATATCGCTTCAAGAAATTGAGATTTATCGATCATCGTTATCGCCCATGGCTTTTTTAAAGTTATCGATTATCGTTATCGTTTCAGTACAGAAAGGTTTATCCTGCCCAACACTGGTCTCGAGCAAGTTACCAGAATCACACCGAAACTACAGTTATTGTTGTTGTATAAAAAACAAGAGCAAACACATCCAGCTTGGCACAACGGCGATTACAGTGAGCACTGCTCACTGTAGTCTCCAGTGAGACTACAGTGACCACTGCTCACAGTGAGCTGTAGTCTAGCTGTAGTCTAGCTCGATGTCGATGCAGAGCGGAGAAACACTCTTCTCAGGAAATCTTTCGACTTGAAGAGATCTCCTGGTATCTGGTATGTATGTCATTGTCATTGGTTGGATGGATAGAAAAAGCAGCTAGATCAGCTAGAGTTTTTTTAAGGCGTTTTGAGAAACCGAAATGGCCTCCCACAACTGTCGCGCGGTCTTGCAAAATCTGCTTCTGCAATAGTGCACAAAGCCATGTTCTACGTTATAAATTCAATTGGTGGTCTTTCAAAATTGCTTAATAGTTTCACAAGCCAAAGCTTAAAAAACATTGAGCTGGATATATGGATACATGGGCCAAAATTTAGATAAAGCCACAAAGGTAATTGAGCTAGCCATCTGGCTACTGCAATCTGACGCTGCACACGGTTGACGCGACGCGCTTAGAGGCTGTTCAATCAAGCGTGAAATGCTAGCGCAAAATCGAAGTTGCGAGTCTATTATAGTAAGAAGTCAATGGTATGACGTTCCATAATTTTATACCTTTATAATAAGGAAATGATGATTGTAATTTGGAGCAACTAAATCGAACACAAATAGATGGCCCCCGCCACTCGTAAAGCTTCGTTGTAATTCTCTAACGCAGTGATTATTACGTCATCATGCAACTTAAGCGTTGGCAAACGCAACGTGATTACAGAAAGAGGCTTCTGATAGAAGAAACACAGCACCGTGAAAATGAGGTTACTTTGAACAGCGTGGTTTCTTTAAATTGTAATTTAAATTTTCTTTTAATTTTATTAAATTAAAATTTATCTAAATCTTTTAAATTTATTAAATTGTAATTAAATTAAATTGTAATTTAAAAGTGGTTTCTTTAAATTTTCTTTAAATTGTAATTTTTTGTTTCTTCAGGTTTTGTATTTCAGATTTGGTATGAAAATCATTTGGTGCTACCTTTAAACTTTGGAAATTCACTTCTTAGACAGTTTACTTCTTAGACTAGTTTGAACTAGTTCAAATTACGGCCGCGACCAGGGGCCACCTCAAATAACTGTGATGATGATCTGATTAAAACTAGATTGAAGCTTGATAATAATTTTTAGTTCAAGCAGTTAATTTAAAAGTTTTTTTATTTGATAATCACTGCCATTTTTAATATTTTCGTGAAAGCTCATTGCCTGGGTTATACAGTATTACTACTTTCTTCGTCTTTTACTTATATTCGTTCATTACAAGCTTTTTTAAAACTCACTCATGTGTTCAATGTTGCTTTGCGGCAGAATAAACTTGAACAAATATTTATACAACGATGCTGTTCAAAGTAAACCCGAAAACCGGGATACTTGAACAGCAATTATTTTTTTAAAAAAGTAGGCAAGTCTTCTTAACTTTTCATACTTAACCAAGATCATTGGCTGTGCCATCCCCCAAATAAAATCAGATTTCGAAAAATATGGAAAAAAGATAAAAAAATGATGAACATTTGAATTTCAAAACTGTTCAAAGTATCCACATTTTCACGGCACGTGAAAAAAAGCCGCATGAAACTGGGCAAAGAGCAGCATGCGGCTCGCGAGCCGCGGGTTGGCCACCCCTGTTTTATACCCTAAATGAGATGCATCTGCTCCGTAAACTTGAAGGTCCTACCAGTTGCCGTTCACAAGTTATTAGCGTTTGATCAGATTTCTTATCGTTTCATTTGATTGACGTTTGACCTTTAACCTGTTGACCGCCACCCCCCAAAAGTTGTTAGGCACAAGTTCACATGGAGGTCTATCATCCCTGAAAATTTCAAGTCTCTAACATCAGCGGTTCAAAAGCCTTAGACTGCACAAAAATCTGTTGAGATTCGTTCAATTGACCATTCACTCTAAGTGACGTCACAAACAGGTCATTGTTGTGCATATATTTGTTCCCCACATTGATATGCATATACTGTGGAAATTTGAAGGTCCTACCTGTAGTCATTCAAAAGTTATTAGGTTTTGGTAAATTTGGTTTTTTGACCTTTGACCTTTAACCTGACGACCGCCACCCCCCAAAAGTTGTTTGGCACAAGTTCCTGTTAAGATCTACCATCCCTGAAATTGTCAAGTCTCTAGCATCAGCGGTTCCAAAGCCTTAGCCTGCACAAAATTTGGTGTTGAAAAATAAATAAATAAATAAACTAGATGGCAGCTGCAAGCACCCGCTTATGGCTTCCCGATCAAGCTTACTAGGGACCCAAACGTCTAAGGGAACAGCAGAGTGACTTCGCTTTTACAACTTAAAAAACTAATAAAATCGTGCAAAGTATAGGTGGGCATTATCACGCGTGGAGTAAGTTTAATTTCCTGCAGCCTGTGCTCCATAAACTTAATAATATTATAACGACTTCTTACATTTCTGTAATACAGTCATCGAAATCTCAATAAAACTATTATCCTTAAATTTCTTCACGTATACAGTGATAATGCTGCACAAACAATCAAATCTTCATTATACTCGCCGTATTATGCCCAAGCGTGTAACGAGTGGCGGAGGCCACCTCCGCGGCACAGCGCTTGGGCCACACAGATCCGAACAAACGTCGCAACGGTGGCGAGCCGTTGGCGACACTGTGACGATTTGGCCGACCCCGCAATCGAACCTCACACCTCCCGCACCGATAGGGTGGGCTTAGCAACTGAGCTAATCGGCCGGCACAATACTACACAAGTCTGCAGCAAAATCATCTTGTTTGTCTGACATTTCAAACGAACTGGCAAATCTTGCAGTAAATTCAAACAATAAACGCCATGATTCTTGAAGGATTTGTGCAGCTGCAAGGACGACTGCATTCACACAAAACGAAATTAAATCATCGAGCTCGTGTTCGATTTTAAAAGCAACAAATCGCGGCATAAAACTCACTTTTAAAGCAGCGATTACAGGGCTTAACAATCTGCGCAAAAATTAATGCCTGCAATATTTCGCACAAGACTTCGCTCAAGGTATTGCACATAAATCAATTGAAGTCACACTTGTTGATAAGTTGAAACTTAGAAGTTCCAACTTAATACATACTTATGAATGGCAACCTTTTAGCAACTCAAAAAGTAAAACGACTGATAAACCAACATTGCTCGCATTAAGTAAAAGTGCTGTGACTACTTCAACGAACACTTTGACACTCATCAAGGTACAGCCAAACAGTGTTGAATTTGTCCAGTTACCCAATTGCATAAGACGTGAATGAAATAAACCAAACAAGTGCTGAGTACAGCTACTTTCGCAAAACCACAAGCCTGATGATCTGATGGCGGACTTTGTTAGCTATTACTTTAACAAACTCTTCGCCGCAATGCGAACACAGTTTCAATGCGAGGAATTCGCAAAGCTTAGTCATGAGTCCAATGCACCAACCCCTTCGCCAATTCCCATGTGCCCCTTATTGCTGCTTCAAACGTCAGTTTAAACACAAACTCATACGGCTCACTCACGAACGAAAAAGTTTGAAGTTAAAATAGCTCAAAAACATGTTACCCTACTGCCCTCCAACGGATTAAAAAATTTGCTTGAATTTTATGAAATTTCCTAAATTTTCACGTTTTTTACCTGGGACTCCAAGTCAAATCCTCTGGAGTAACCCTTGTGTATATTGATATTTTTGTTACCCACATTGAGAGTAATATCCTCCGATAAATTGAAGGTCCTAGCTGTTGCCATTTACCAGTTATGAGCTTGTGAACATTTTCTTATTAATGACTTTTGACCCGAAACCACTTGACTGCCACCCCCCGAAAGTTGTGAGACGCAAGTTTACGTCGAGATCTATCATCCCTGAACACTTCAAGCCTCTAGCATCAGCGGTTCAATAACCTTAGGCTGCGTAAAATTGGCAACACTTTTCGCTTTTTTGATCTTTGATCCCGAGTCACGTGACATAGAACGTTTATAATTAGTACATTGCAAGGACATACCAAGACACACCAATCCTATTAATTTCAAGTTCTTATGTGTTTTCAAGCATTAGTTATATGCCAAACAACCCATTTGCTCAATTGATTTTTGACCCCAAGTAACGTCACGCAAAACTAACCATTGTTGGTCGTTTAGTACCCTCGTTGATATGCATCTGCTCCATGAATTTGAAGGTCCTACCAGCTGCCATTCACAGGTTATCAGCGTTTGATCAAATTTTTGATCGTTTCATTTGATTGACGTTTGACGTTTAACCTGTTGATCGCCACCCCCCAAAAGTTGTTAGGCACCAGTTCACATGGAGGTCTATCAACCCTGAGAACTTCAAGTCTCTAGCATCAGCAGTTCAAAAGCCTTAGACTGCACAAAAATCTGTTGAGATTCGTTCGATTGACCTTTGAGCTTAAGTGACGTCACAAACAGGTCATTGTTGTGCATATATTTGTTCCCCACATTAATATGCATATACTGTATAATATTGAAGGTCCTATTTAATGTCATTCAAAAGTCATCAGGTTTTGGTAAACTTGGTTTTTTGACCTTTGACCTTTAACCTGACAACTGTCACCCTTGTAAAGTTGTTAAGCACAAGTTCACATTGATATCTACCATCCCTGAACATTTCAAGTCTCTAGCATCAGCGGTTCGAAAGCCTTAGACTGCGCAAGATTGGCAACACTTTTCGGTATTTTGACCTTTGATCCCGAGTCACGTGACATAGAACGTCTATACTTTGTACACTGCAAAGACATACCAAGACACACCAACCCTATGAATTCGAGGTGCTTATGTGTTTTCAATCAACAGTTATACGCCAAACAACATATTTGCTTATTTGACTTTTGACTCCAAGTGACGTCATGCAAAACTAATCGCTGTTGATCTTTTTGTACCCTGGTTGAGATGCATCCGCTCCGTAAACTTGAAGGTCCTACCAGCTGCCACTCACAAGTTATTAGCGTTTGATCAAACTTTTGATCATTTTGCTTGTTTGAAGTTTAACCTGTTGACCGCCACCCCCAAAAGTTGTTGGGCACAAGTTCACATGAAGGTCTATCATCCCTGAGAACTTCAAGTCTCTAGCATCAGCGGTTCAAAAGCCTTAGACTGCACAAAAATCTGTTGAGATTCGTTGATTTGACCTTTGACCCTAAATGACGTCACAAACAGGTTATTGGTTTGCAAAATTTTGTTCCCCACATTGATATGCATATACTGTGAAAATTTGAAGGTCCTACCTGTAGTCATTCAAAAATTATTAGGTTTTGGTAAATTTGGTTTTTTGACTTTTGACCTTTAACCTGACGACCACCACCCCCCAAAAGTTGTTAGGCACAAGTTCACATTGACATTTACCATCCCTGAAAATTTCAAGTCTCTAGCATCAGCGGTTCCAAAGCCTTAGGCTACACATAAGTTGGTGTTGAAAAAAAAAAAAAGAAAAAAAAAAAAAAGAAAAGAAAAAAACTAGATGGCAGCTGCAAGCACCCGCTTATGGCTTCCCGATCAAGCTTACTAGGGACCCAAACGTCTAAGGGAACAGCACAGTGACTTCGCTTTTACAACTTAAAAAAACAACAAATCCCTGCAAAGTATAGGTGGGCATTATCACACATGAAGTAAGTTTAATTTCCTGCAGCTTGTGCTCCATAAACTTAATAATATTGTAACGACTTTTTACATTTCTGTAATACAGTCATCGAAATCTCAATAAAACTATTATCGTTACATTTCTTCACGTGTACAGTGATAATGCTGCACAAACAATCAAATCTTCATTATACTCGCCGTGTTACGCCCAAGCGTGTAACGAGTGGCGGAGGCCACCTCCGCGGCGCAGCGCTTGGGCCACACAGATCCGAACAAACGTCGCAACGGTGGTCGCATTAAGTAAAAGTGCTGTGACTGCTTCAACGAACACTTTGACACTGATCAAGGTACAGCCAAACCGTTTTGAATTTGTCCAGTTACCCAATTGCATAAGGCGTGAATGAAATAAGGAAACAAGTGCTATTTACAACGAATTTCGCGACACCACAAGCCTGATGATCTGATAGCGGACTATGCTAGCTATTACTTTAACAAACTCTTCGCTGCAATGCGAACACAGTTTCAATGCGAGGAATCCACAAAGTGAAGTCTCGAGTCCAATGCACCAACCACTTGGCCAATTCCCATGTGCCCCTTATTGCTGCTTCAAACGTCAGTTTAAACATAAACTCATACGGCTCACTCACTCACGAAAAAGTTTTAAAGGAAAACAGCTCAAAAACATGTTACCCTACTGCCCTCCAACGGATTACACAAAATTTGCTTGACTTTCATGAGTTTTCCTGAAATTTCACGTTTTTTGCGTTTGACTCCAAGTCAGGCGCTCTGGGGTAACCTTTCATTACATTGATATTTTTGTTACCCACATTGAGAATATTATCCTCTGATAATTTGAAGGTCCTAACTGTTGTCATTTAACAGTTATGAGCTTGTGAACATTTTCCTATTATTGACTTTTGACCCGAAACCACATGACTGCCACCCCCCGAAAAGTTGTTAAGCACAAGTTCCCAAGAAAATTTACCATTCCTGAACACTTCAAGCCTGTAGCATCAGCGGTTCAAATGTCCTAGGCTGCGCAAGGTTGGCAACACTTTTCGGTTTTTTGACCTTTGATCCCGAGTCACGTGACATAGAACGTTCATAATTGGTACACTGCAAAAACATACCAAGACACACCAACCTTATCATTTTTCAAGTTCTTATGTGTTTTCAATTAATAGTTATACGCCAAACGACATATTTGCGTATTTGACCTTTGACCCCAAGTGACGTCATGCAGAACTAATCACTGTTGGTGCTTGTGTACCCTGGTTGAGATGCATCTCCTCCGTAAACTTGTAGGTCCTACCAGTTGCCATTCACAAGTTATTAGCGTTTGATCAAATTTTTGATCATTTTATTTAATTGACGTTTGACCTTTAACCTTATGACCGCCTCCCCCAAAAGTTCTTAAGCACAAATTCACATACAGGTCTATCATCCCTGGGAATTTCAAGTCTCCAGCATCAGCGATTCAAAAGCCTTAGACTGCACAAAAATCTGTTAAGGTTCGTTGATTTGACCTTTGATCCTAAGTAACGTCACAAACAGGTCATTGTTGTGCATATATTTGTTCCCCACATTGATATGCATATACTGTGAAAATTTGAAGGTCCTACTTAAGGTCATTCAAAAGTCATTAGGTTTTGGTAAATTTGGTTTTTTGACCTTTGACCTTTAACCTGACAACCGCCACCCCCCAAAAGTTGTTAGGCACAAGTTCCCAATAAGATCTACCATCCCTGAGAATTTCAATTCTCTAGCATCAGCCGTTACAAAGCCTTAGGCTGCACAAAATTTGGTGTTGAAAAAAAAAAGAAAAAAAAAAAACTACATGGCAGCTGCAAGCACCCGCTTATGGCTTCCCGATCAAGCTTACTAGGGACCCAAACGTCTAAGGGAACAGCACAGTGACTTCGCTTTTACAACTTAAAAAAACAACAAATCCCTGCAAAGTATAGGTGGGCATTATCACACATTAAGTAGGTTTACTTTCCTGCAGCCTCTGCTCCATAAACTTAATAATATTGTAACGACTTTTTACATTTCTGTAACACAGTCATCGAAAACTCAATAAAACTATTATCCATAAATTTCTTCACGTGTACAGTGATAATGCTGCACAAACAATCAAATCTTCATTATACTCGCCGTGTTACGCGCAAGCGTGTAACGAGTGGCGGAGCCCACTTAAGCGGCGCAGCGCTTCGGCCACACAGATCCGAACAAACGTCGCAACGGTGGTCGCATTAAGTAAAAGTGCTGTGACTGCTTCAACGAACACTTTGACACTGATCAAGGTACAGCCAAACCGTTTTAAATTTGTCCAGTTACCCAATTGCATAAGACGTGAATGAAATAAAGCAAACAAGTGCTATTTACAACCAATTTCGCGAAACCACAAGCCTGATGATGTGATAGCGGACTATGTTAGCTATTACTTTAACAAACTCTTCGCCGCAATGCGAACACAGTTTCAATGCGAGGAATCCACAAAGCTAAGTCATGAGTCCAATGCACCAACCACTTGGCCAATTCCCATGTGCCCCTTATTGCTGCTTAAAACGTCAGTTTAACCACAAACTCATACGGCTCACTCACGAACGAAAAAGTTTTAAAGGAAAACAGCTCAAAAACATGTTACCCTACTGCCCTCCAACGGATTACATAAATTTGCTTGACTTTCATGAAGTTTCCTGAAATTTCACGTTTTTTACGTTTGACTCCAAGTCAGGCGCTCTGGAATAACCCTTCATTACATTGCTATTTTTGTTACCCACATTGAGAGTAATATCCTTCGATAATTTGAAGGTCCTAGCTGTTGTCATTTAACAGTTATGAGCTTGTGAACATTTTCCTATTATTGACTTTTGACCCGAAACCACATGACTGCCACCCCCCGCAAGTTCTGAGACACAAATTTATGTCGAGGTCTATCATCCCTGAACACTTCAAGCCTCTAGCATCAGCGGTTCAAATGCCCTAGACTGCGCAAGATTGGCAACATTTATCAGTTTTTTGACCTTTGGTCATGAGTCACGTGACATAGAACGTTCATAGTTGATTCAGTGAAAGAACATATCAAGACACACCAACCCTATCAATTTCAAGTTCTTATGTGTTTTCAATCAATAGTTAAACGCCAAACGACATATTTGCGTATTTGACCTTTGACCCCAAGTGACGTCACGCAAAACCAATCATTGCTGGTGCTTTTGTACCCTGGTTGAGATGCATCTGCTCGGTAAATTTGAAGGTCCTACCAGCTGCCATTCACAAGTTATTAGCGTTTGATCAAACTTTTTGTCATTTTAATTGATTGACGTTTGAGGTTTAACCTGTTGACCGCCACCCCCCAAAAGTTGTTAGGCACCAGTTCACATGGAGGTCTATCATCCCTGGGAATTTCAAGTCTCTAGCATCAGCGGTTCAAAAGCTTTAGGCTGCACAAAAAACTGCTGAGATTCGTTCAATTGACCTTTGACCCTAAGTGACGTCACAAACAAATCATTATTGTGCATGTATCAGCGGTTCAAATGCCCTAGGCTGCGCAAGGTTGGCAACACTTTTCGGTTTTTTGACTTTTGATCCCGAGTCACGTGTCATAGAACATTCATAGTTAATACAGTGCAAGAACATATCAAGACATACCAACCCAATACGTTTCAAGTTCCTATGTGTTTTCAATCAATGGTTATACGCCAAACGACATATTTGCGTATTTGACCTTTGACCCCAAATGACGTCACGCAAAACTAATCATTGCTGGTGCTTTTGTACCCTGGTTGAGATGCATCTGCTCGGTAAATTTGAAAATCCTACCAGTTGCCATTCACAAGTTGTTAGCATTTGATCAAACTTTTTGTCAATTTAATTGATTGACGTTTGAGGTTTAACCTGTTGACCGCCACCCCCCAAAAGTTGTTAGGCACCAGTTCACATGGAGGTCTATCATTCCTGGGAATTTCAAGTCTCTAGCATCAGCGGTTCAAAAGCCTTAGGCTGCACAAAAAACTGCTGAGATTCGTTCAATTGACCTTTGACCGTAAGTGACGTCACAAACAAATCATTATTGTGCATGTATCAGCGGTTCAAATGCCCTAGGCTGCGCAAGGTTGGCAACACTTTTCGGTTTTTTGACTTTTGATCCCGAGTCACGTGTCATAGAACATTCATAGTTAATACAGTGCAAGAACATATCAAGACATACCAACGCAATACGTTTCAAGTTCCTATGTGTTTTCAATCAATGGTTATACGCCAAACGACATATTTGCGTATTTGACCTTTGACCCCAAATGACGTCACGCAAAACTAATCATTGCTGGTGCTTTTGTACCCTGGTTGAGATGCATCTGCTCGGTAAATTTGAAAATCCTACCAGTTGCCATTCACAAGTTGTTAGCATTTGATCAAACTTTTTGTCTATTTAATTGATTGACGTTTGACGTTTAACCTGTTGACCGCCACCCCCCAAAAGTTGTTAGGCACCAGTTCACATGGAGGTCTATCATTCCTGGGAATTTCAAGTCTCTAGCATCAGCGATTCAAAAGCTTTAAGCTGCACAAAGAATTGCTGAGGTTCGTTCAATTGATCTTTGACCCTAAATGACGTCACAAACAGATCATTATTGTGCATATAATTGTACCCCACATTGATATGCATATACTGTGAAAATGTAAAGGTCCTGCTTGTA
Source organism: Trididemnum miniatum (assembly GCA_964006365.1). Taxonomy (NCBI): domain Eukaryota; kingdom Metazoa; phylum Chordata; class Ascidiacea; order Aplousobranchia; family Didemnidae; genus Trididemnum; species Trididemnum miniatum. The sequence goes on from OZ023236.1 coordinate 5,630,695, forward strand.
GTCATTCAAAAGTTATTAGTTTTTGGTAAATTTGGTTTTTTGATTTTTGACCCTTAACCTGACGACCGCCACCCCCCAAAAGTTGTTAAGCACAAGTTCCCAATAAGATCAACCATTCCTGAACATTTCAAGCCTCTAGCATCAGCAGTTCAAAAACCTTGTACTGCGCAAGATTGGCAACAATTTTCGGTGTTTTTGATCTTTGATTTCGAGTCACGTGACATAGAACGTTTATAGTTAATACACTGCAAGGACATATCAAGACACACCAACCCTATACATTTCAAGTTCCTATGTGTTTTGAATCAATAGTTCTACGCCAAACGACATATTTGCGTATTTGACCTTTGACTCTAAGTGACGTCACGCAAAACCAATCACTGTTGGTGCTTTTGTACCCTGGTTGAAATGCATCTGTTCCGTAAATTTGAAGGTCCTACCAGTTGCCTGTTACGTAATATTTTCACGTGGTCAATAATCATGTTGGCCATTGCTCATTGGTTGCCGCTGTGTTTTGTTGCTGAGATTGGCACGTGTTATTATGCCTTTAGTCTTTACTGCCGGCGCACTTTGTTACCAATCAGTAATTGAGTGGCTCTACGGCTTCGGGGCTCTACGGCTTCGGGGAGTCGTGTGTTAGATCGCTGGCATTCTCATCGAATCTCGATCAGTCTTTATATGCCGACTTGGCGCTAGCAGTGTATGTTTACTCTGTGGCTAGCAAACTTACAGCCATTGCGGCTGACTTATAATTTCCTGTTGGAAAATATTTCTTTTTGGACTTTGCGAGCGTCGTATTCCTTTTGGATTTATTGTTTCGCTGGTGGCTGAAAAGTATTTGGTGAGTACGCTTAGATCTACAGTTATCGTTGTTAAGCTTCCTGAAAGAAGTATATTGCTGCACTGGCGGGCTTGTTTGCCGACACGTACGATCCATCCTGCCACGGTAACTTGGGTGTTGTCCGTGCGTTACTGAGTTATCAATATGTATTTATGTTCCACGATAATATTTATATTTCTGTTTAATCTGGAAGTTTATTAGTTTTGTCTAATATTTATATATAACACCTGTTTGTAACACTGTTGCTTGTTTTAGAAACCGATACAATTCGAGACAATGCAACCGTCAATACAATATTTCCCGCGATATTTATTGCATATTTGATTTGAAATGTACGTCTAAATACCAAAGGTTGAAAGTCTGTTGGATTATATTGCGTTTCATCTTGTGAGCGAATCCTTATCACCAGCGGTTAAATCTTCGCCTGCAGTTGCCATTCACAAGTTATTAGCATTTAATCAAAATTTTTAACATTTTACTTGATTGACGTTTGACGTTTATCCTGTTGATTGCCACCCCCCGAAAATTGTTAGGCACAAGTTCACATGGAGGTCTATCATCCCTGAGATTTTCAAGTCTGTAGCATCAACGGTTCAAAAGCATTAGGCTGCACAAAATACTGTTAAGGTTCGTTGATTTGACCATTGACCCTAAGTGACGTCAAAAACAGGTCATTGTTGTGCATATATTTGTTCCCCACAGTGATATGCATACACTGTGAAAATGTAAAGGTCCTACCTGTAGTCATTCAAAAGTCATTAAGTTTTGGTAAACTTGGTTTTTTGACCTTTGACCGTTAACCTGACGACCGCCACCCCCCAAAAGTTCTTAGGAACAAGCTCCCAAAAAAATCTACAATCCCTGACAATTTCAAGTATCTAGCATCAGCCGTTTAAAAGCCTTAGGCTGCACAAAATTTGGTGTTGAAAAAAAAAAAAAAGAAAGAAAAAAAAAAAAAAACTAGAGGGCAGCTGCAAGCACCCGCTTATGGCTTCCCGGTCAAGCTTACTAGGGACCCAAACGTCTAAGGGAACAGCAGAGCGACTTCGCTTTTGCAGCTTAAGAAAACAACAAACCCCTGCAAAGTATAGGTGGGCATTATCACACATGAACTAAGTTTAATTTCCTGCAGCCTGTGCTCCATAAACTTAATAATATTGTAACGACTTTTTCATTTCTGTAATACAGTCATCGAAATCTCAATAAAACTATTATCCTTAAATTTCTTCACGTGTACAGTGATGATGCTGCACAAAAACTCAAAACTTCATTATACTCGCCATATTACGCCCAAGCGTGTAACGAGTGGCGGATCCCATCTACGCGGCGCAGCGCTTGGGCTACACAGCTCCGAACAAACGTCGCAACGGTGGCGAGCCGTTGGCGACACTGTGACGATTTGGCCGACCAGGCAATTGAACCTCACACCTCCCGCACCGATAGGGTGGGCTTAGCAACTGAGCTAATCGGCCGGCACAATGCTACACAAGTCTGCAGCAAAATCATCTTGTTTGTCTGACATTTCAAACAAGCTGGCAAACCTTGCAGTAAATTCAAACAATAAACGCCATGATTCTTGAAGGATTTGTGCAGCTACATGGACGACTGCACTCACACAAAACGAAATTAAATCATCGAGCTTGTGTTCGTTTCTAAGGGCAACAAATCGCGGCATAAAACTCACTTTTAAAGCAGCGATTACACTGCTTAACAATCTGCGCAAAAATTAAAGGCTCCAATATTTCGCATAAGACTTCGCTCAAAGTATTGCAGATAAATCAATTGAAGTCACACTTGTTGATAAGTTGAAACTTAGAAGTTACAACTTAGTACTTACTTATAAATTGCAGCTTTTTAGCAACTTAATAAGTAAAACGACTGATAAACCCACATTGCTCGCATTAAGTAAAAGTGCTGTGACCACTTCAACGAACACTTTGACACTGATCAAGGTACAGCCAAACCGTTGTAAATTTGTCCAGTTACCCAATTGCATAAAGCGTGAATGAAATAAGGAAACAAGTGCTAAGTACAACCAATTTCGCGAAACCACAAGCCTGATGATGTGATAGCGGACTATGCTAGCTATTACTTTAACAAACTTTTCGCTGCAATGCGAACACAGTTTCAATGCGAGGAATCCACAAAGCTAAGCCATGAGTCCAATGCACCAACCACTTGGCCAACTCTTATGTGCCCCTAATTGCTGCTTAAAACGTCAGTTTAACCACAAACTCATACGGCTCACTCACGAATGAAAAAGCTTTAAAGGAAAATAGCTCAAAAACATGTTACCCAACTGCCCTCTAACGGATTACATAAATTTGCTTGACTTTCTCGAGTTTTCCTGAAATTTTACGTTTTTTACGTTTGACTCCAAGTCAGGCGCTTTGGAGTAACCCTTCATTACATTGATATTTTTGTTACCCACATTGCGATTAATATACTCCGATAATTTGAAGGTCTTAGCTGTTGTCATTTAACAGTTATGAGGTTGTAAACGTTTTCCTATTATTGACTTTTGACCACAAACCACATGACTGCCACCCCCCGCAAGTTGTGAGACACAGGTTTACGTTGAGGTCTATCATCCCTGAACACTTCAAGCCTCTAGCATCAGCGGTTCAAATGCCCTAGACTGCGCAAGATTGGCAACATTTATCGGTTTTTTGACCTTTGATCCCGAATCACGTGACATAGAGTGTTCATAATTGGTACAGTGCAAGAGCATATTAAGGCACACCAACCCTATCAATTTCAAGTTTCTATGCATTTTCCATCAATAGTTATAGGCCAAACGACATATTTGCTTATTTGACCCTTGACCTCAAATGACGTCACGCAAAACCAATCATTGCTGGTGCTTTTGTACCCTGGTTGAGATGCATCTGCTCCGTAAATTTAAAGGTCCTACCAGCTGCCATTTACAAGTTATGGGTCTTTAATCAAACTTTTGTCAATTCATTTGATTGACGTTTGACGTTTAACCTGTTGACCGCCACCCCCCAAAAGTTGTTAGGTACCAGTTCACATGGAGGTCTATCATCCCTGGGAATTTCAAGTCTCTAGCATCAGCGGTTCAACAGCTTTAGGCTGCACAAAGAATTGCTGAGGTTCGTTCAATTGACCTTTGATCCTAAGTGACGTCACAAACAGATCATTATTGTGCATATAATTGTTCCCCACATTGATATGCATATACTGTGAAAATGTAAAGGTCCTACCTGTAGTCATTCAAAAGTTATTAGGTTTTGGTAAATTTGGTTGTTTGACCTTTGACCTTTAACTTTACGGTCGCCACCCACAAAAGCTGTTAGGCACAAGCTCCCAATAAGATCTACCATTCCTGAACATTTCAAGCCTCTAGTGACAGCGGTTCAAAATCTTTAGGCTGCGCAACATCGGCAACATTTTTAGTTTGTTTGATCCTTGACCTCGAGACACGTGACATAGAACGTTTATAGTTGGTACACTGCAAGGACATATCAAGACACACCAACCCTATACATTTCAAGTTCCTATGTGTTTTCCATCAAGAGTTGTACGCCAAACGACATATTTGCTTTTTTGACCTTTGACCCGAAGTGACGTCACGCAAAACTAATCGCTGCTGGTGCTTTTGTGCTCTGGTTAAGATGCAACTGCTCCGTAAAATTGAAGGTCCTACCAGTTGCCATTCACAAGTTATTAGCAGTTAATCAAAGTTTTTATCATTTTACTTGATTGACGTTTGACCTTTGACCAGTTGATTGCCACCCCCCGAAAGTTGTTAGGCACAAGTTCACATGGAGGTCTATCATCCCTGAGATATTCAAGTCTCAAGCATCAACGGTTTAAAAGCCTTAGGCTGCACAAAAATCTGTTGAGATTCGTTGATTTGATCTTTGACTTTAAGTGACGTCACAAACTGATCATTGTTGTGCATATGTTTGTTCCCGACAGTGATATGCATACACTGTGAAAATTTGAAGGTCCTACCTGTAGTCATTCAAAAGTTATTAGGTTTTGGTAAATTTGGTTGTTTGACCGTTAACCTGACAACCGCCACCCCCCAAAAGTTTTTAGGCACAAGCTCCCAATAAAATTTACCATGCCTGAAAATTTCAAGTCTCTAGCATCAGCGGTTCAAAAACCTTAGGCTGCACAAAATTTGGTGTTGAAAAAAAAAAAAAAAGAAAGAAAGAAAAACCAGAAGCAGCTGCAAGCACCCGCTTATGGCTTCCCGATCAAGCTTACTAGGGACCCAAACGTCTAAGGGAACCGCAAAGCGACTTCGCTTTTACAACTTAAGAAAACAACAAATCCCTGCAAAGTATAGGTGGGCATTATCACACATGAAATAAGTTTAATTTCTTGCAGCCTGTGCTCCAGAAACTTAGTATTATTGTAACGAATTTTACATTTCTGTAATACAGTCATCGAAATCTCAATAAAACTATTATCCTTACATTTCTTCACGTGTACAGTGACAATGCTGCACAAAAACTCAAATTTTTATTATACTCGCCGTGTTACACCCAAGCGTGTAACGAGTGGCGGATCCCACCTACGCTGCGCAGCGCTTTGGCCACACAGCTCCGAACAAACGTCGCAACGGTGGTGAGCCGTTGGCGACACTGTGACGATTTGGCCGACCCGGCAATCGAACCTCACATTTCGCGCACCGATAAGGTGGGCTTAGCAGATGAGCTAATCGGCCGGCACCATGCTACACAAGTCTGCAGCAAAATCATCTTGCTTGGGATTACAGTGTTTAACAATCTGCGCAAAAATTAAAGGCTGCATTATTTCGCATAACACTTCGCCCAAGGTATTGCACATAAATCAATTGAAGTCACACTTGTTGATAAGTTGAAACTTAGAAGTTACAACTTAGTACTTATTTATGAATGGCAGCTTTTTAGCAACTTAATAAGTAAAACGACTGATAAACCAACATTGCTCGCTTTAATTGAAAGTGCTGTGACTACTTCAACGAACACTTTGACACTCATGAAGGTACAGCCAAACAGTGTTGAATTTGTCCAGTTACCCAATTGCATAAGGCGTGAATGAAATAAACCAAACAAGTGCTGATTACAACCAATTTCGCAAAACCACAAGCCTGATGATGTGTTAGCGGACTATGCTAGCTATTACTTTAACAAACTCTTCGCCGCATTGCGAACACAGTTTCAATGCGAGGAATCCGCAAAGCTAAGTCATGAGTCCAATGCACCAACCACTTGGCCAACTCCTGTGTGCCCCTTATTGCTGCTTCAAACGTCAGTTTAACCACAAACTCATACGGCTCACTCACGAATGAAAAAGTTTCAAGCCAAAATGGCTGAAAGACATGTTACCCTACTGCCCTCCAACGGATTACATAAATTTGCTTGACTTTCATGAGGTTTCCTGAAATTTCACGTTTTTTACGTTTGACTCCAAGTCAGGCGCTCTGAAATAACCCTTCATTATATTGCTATTTTTGTTACCCAGATTGATATTATTCTCCTCTGATAATTTGAAGGTCCTATCTGTTGTCATTTAACAGTTATGAGCTTGTGAATATTTTCCTATTATTGACTTTCGACTGCCACCCCCCTAATGTTGTAAGACACAAGTTTACGTTGAGGTCTATCATCCATGAACACTTCAAGCCTCTAGCATCAGCGGTTCCAAAACCTTAGACTGCGCAATATTGGCAACACTTATCGTATTTTTGACTTTTGACGCCGAGTCACGTGACATAGAACGTTTATAATTGGTACACTGCAAAAGCATACCAAGACACACCATCCCTATAAATTTCAAATTTTTGTGTGTTTTCAAACATTAGTTAAACGCCAAACAACATATTTGCTTGGTTGACCTTTGACCCCAAGTAACGTCACGCAAAACCAATCACGGATGGTGCTTTTGTACCCTTGTCAAGATGCACCTCTTCCATTAAATTGAAGGTCCTACCAGTTGCCATTCACAAGTTATTAGCTTTTGATCAAACTTTTTGTCAATTTAATTGATTGACGTTTCACCTTTAACCTGCTGACCGCCACCCCCCAAAAGTTGTTAGGCACAAGTTCACATGGAGGTCCATGATCCCTGAGAGTTTCAAATCTTTAGCATCGGCGAGTCAAAAGCCTTAGGCTGCACAAAAAACTGCTGAAATTCGTTCATTTGACCTTTGATCCTAAGTGACGTCACAAACAGGTCAAAGTTGTGCATAGTTTTTTTTCCCACATTGATATCCATATACTGTGAAAATTTGAAGGTCCTACCTGTAGTCATTCAAAGGTTATAAGGTTTTGATAAATTAGGTTTTTCCACCTTTGACCTTTAACCTGACCACCGCTACCCCACAAAAGTTGGTAGGCACAAATTCCCAATAGGATCTACCATTCCTGAACATTTCAAGCCTCTAGCAGCAGCGCTTATAAACTTTGGACTGCGCAATATTGCCAACACTTTTTGATTTTTTGAGCTTTGACCCCGAGTCACATGACATAGAACGTTTATAAATGGTACCTTGCAAGAACATATCAAGACACACCAACCCTATCAATTTCAAGTTCTTATGTGTTTCCAATCGATAGTTCTACGCCAAACGACATATTTGCTTATTTGACCTATGACCCCAAGTGACGTCACGCAAAACCAATCAATGCTGGTGTTTTTGTACCCTGGTTGAAATGCATCTGCTCCGTTAACTTGACGATCCTACCAGTTGCCATTCACAAGTTATTAGCGTTTAATCAAAGTTTTAATCATTTTATTTAATTGTTGTTTGACCTTTAACCTGTTGACCGCCACCCCCCAAAAACTGTTAGGCACAAGTTCACATGGAAGTCTTTCATCCCTGAGAGTTTCAAGTTTCTACCATAAGCGGTTCAAAAGCCTTAGGCTGCACAAAAAACCGTTGAGATTCGTTCATTTCACTTTTGACCCTAAATGACGTCATAAACAGAACATTGTTGTGCATATATTTGTTCCCCACATTGATATGCATATACCGTGGAAATTTGAAAGTCCTACCTAATGTCATTCGAAAAATAATTAGTTTTGGTAAATTTCGTTTTTTGACCTTTGACCTTTAACCTAACGACCGACACCCCCCAAAAGTTGTTAGGCACAAGTTCCCAGGAAAATCTACCATCCTTGAGAATTTCAACTCTCTAGCATTAGCGGTTCAAAAGCCTTAGGCTGCACAAAATTTGGTGTTGAAAAAAAAAAAGAAAAAAAGAAAAAAAAAAGAATTTTTCGGTAACAAAATATTTATTGTCTAGAAACTGGGGGGCTGTCGGGGAAAGTTAGGGGGACTAAAGTGTAGACCTAGGTGGGACACACATTTGAACTCTAGGTCACTTTTGAATTGGAACAGTAGTTTAGCAGCTACAGCTGCTGGAAGTGTCGAAAAGTGCAGAAATGACCAAGCAAAAACAATATGGCTTCCCTTTTCGGGAAACCATAATAAACCGTATTAGAAAATTTGGCCTAGCAAATTTGTCATGACTTTGTCAAACATTACTCTCTTCCAGCAAAATTCTCTGCTTCACGCTTTGAAAAACAATATGGCTTCCCTTTTCGGGAAGCAATAAATAGATGGCAGCTGCAAGCACCCGCTTATGGCTTCCCGATCAAGCTTACTAGGGACCCAAACGTCTAAGGGAACAGCACAGTGACTTCGCTTTTACAACTTAAAAAAACAACAAACCCCTGCAAAGTATAGGTGGGCATTATCACGCATGAACTAAGTTTGATTTCCTGCAGCCTGTGCTCCATAAACTTAATAATATTGTAACGACTTTTTACATTTCTGTATCACAGTCATCGAAATCTCAATAAAACTATCATCCCTTAAATTTCTTCACGTGTACAGTGATGATGCTGCACAAAAACTCAAAACTTCATTATACTCGCCATACTACGCCCAAGCGTGTAACGAGTGGCGGAGCCCACCTACGCGGCACAGCGCTTGGGCCACACAGCTCCGAACAAACGTCGCAACGGTGGCGAGCCGTTGGCGACACTGTGACGATTTGGCCGACCCGGCAATCGAACCTTACACCTCCCGCACCGATAGGGTGGGCTTAGCAACTGAGCTAATCGGCCGGCACAATGCTACACAAGTCTGCAGCAAAATCATCTTGTTTGTCTGACATTTCAAACGAACTGGCAAATCTTGCAGTAAATTCAAACAATAAACGCCATGATTCTTGAAGGATTTGTGCAGCTACAAGGACGACTGCATTCACACAAAACGAAATTAAATCATCGAGCTTGTGTTCGATTCTAAGGGCAACAAATCGCGGCATAAAACTCACTTTTAAAGCAGCGATTACACTGCTTAACAATCTGCGCAAAAACTAATGCCTGCAATATTTCGCACAAGACTTCGCCCAAAGTATTGCAGATAAATCAATTGAAGTCACACTTGTTGATGAGTTGAAACTTAGAAGTTACAACTTAGTACTTACTTATGAATGGCAGCTTTTTAGCAATTTAAAAAGTAAAACGACTGATAAACCAACATTGCTCGCATTAAGTAAAAGCGCTGTGACTGCTTTAACGAACACTTTGACACTGATCAAGGTACAGCCAAACCGTTGTAAGTTTGTCCAGTTACCCAATTGCATAAGGCGTGAATGAAATAAAGCAAACAAGTGCTACTTACAACCAATTCTGCGAAACCACAAGCCTGATGATATGATAGCGGACTATGCTAGCTATTACTTTAACAAACTCTTCGCCGCAATGCGAACACAGTTTCAATGCGAGGAATCCACATGCTAAGTCATGAGTCCAATGCACCAACCACTTGGCCAACTCCCATGTGCCCCTTATTGCTGCTTAAAACGTCAGTTTAATTACAAACTCATACAGCTCACTCACGAATGAAAAAGTTTTAAGCCAAAATAGCTCAAAAACATGTTACCCTACTGCCCTCTAACGGATTACATAATTTTGCTTGACTTTCATGAGGTTTCCTGAAATTTCAGGTTTTTGCTTTTGACTCCAAGTCAGGCGCTCTGGAGTAACTTTTCATTATATTGATATTTTTGTTACCCAGATTGAGATTAATATCCTCCGATAATTTGAAGGTCCTAGCTGTTGTCTTTTTACAGTTATGAGCTTGGGAATGATTTCTTATTATTGACTTTTGACCTCAAACCACATGACTGCCACCCCTTAAAATTTGTGAGACACAGGTTTACGTCGAGGTCTATCATCCCTGACCATTCAAGCCTCTAGCATCCGCGGTTCAAATGCCCTAGACTGCGCAAAATTGGCAACATTTATCGTATTTTTGACTTTTGATCCTGAGTCATGTGAGATAGAGCGTTCATGGTTGGTACACTGCAAGAACATATCACGACACACCACTCCTATCAACTTCAAGTTTTTATGCGTTTTCAATCAATAGTAATACGCCAAACGATATATTTGCTTATTTGACCCTTGACCCCAAGTGACGTCACGCAAAACCAATCATTGCTGGTGCTTTTGTACTCTTGTTGAGATGCATCTGCTCCGTAAATTTGAAGGTCCTACCAGCTGCCATTCACAAGTTATTAGCGTTTGATCAAACTATTTGTCATTTTAATTGATTGACGTTTGACGTTTAACCTGTTGACCGCCACCCCCCAAAAGTTGCTAGGCACAAGTTCACATGGAGGTCTAACATCCCTAGGAGTTTTAAGTCTCCAGCATCAGCGGTTCAAAAGCCTTAAAATGCACAAAAAATTGTTTAGGTCCGTTTGATTGACCTTTGACCCTAAGTGACATCACGAACAAATCATTATTGTGCATATTTTTGTTTTCCACATTGATATGCATATATTGTGAAAATGTAAAGGTCCTACCTGTAGTCATTCAAAAGTTATTAGGTTTTGGTAAATTTGGTTGTTTGACCTTTGACCTTTAACCTGACGACCGCCACCCCCCAAAAGTTGTTAGGCAAAAATTCCCAATAAGATCTACCATTTCTGAACATTTCAAGCCTCTAGCATTAGCGGTTCAAAAACCTTAAGCTGCGCAAGATTGGCAACACTTTTCGGTTTTTTTGACCTTTGACCCCGAGTCACGTGACATAGAACGTTTATAGTTGGTACACTGCAAGAACATATCAAGACACACCAACCCTAAGAATTTCAAGGCTTATGTGTTTTTCATCAATAGTTATACGCCAAACGACATATTTGCTTTTTTGACCCCAAGTGACGTCACGCAAAACTAATCACTGTTAGTCCTTTTGTACCCTCGTTGAGATGCATCTGCTCCGTAAACTTGAAGGTCCTACCAGTTGCCATTCACAAGTTATTAGCGTTTAATCAAAGTTTTTATCATTTCACTTGATTGACGTTTGACATTTAACCTGTTGACCGCCACCCCCCAAAAACTGTTAGGCACAAGTTTACATGGAAGTCTATCATCCCTGAGAATTTCACATTTGTAACATCAGCGGTTCAAAAGCCTTAGGCTGCACAAAAGTCTGTTGATATTCGTTGATTTGTTCTTTGACTTTAAGTGACGTCACAAACAGGTCATTGTTATGCATATTTTTCTTTCCCACATTGATATGCATACACTGTGAAAAATTGAAGGTCCTACTTAATGTCATTCAAAAGTTATTAGGTTTTGGTAAATTTGGTTTTTTGACCTTTGACCTTTAACCTGACAACCGCCACCCCCCAAAAGTTGTTAGGCACAAGATCCTGATAAGATCTACTATCCTGGAAAATTTCAAGTCTTTAGCATCAGCGGTTCAAAAGCCTTAGGCTGCACAAAGTTTGGTGTTGAAAAAAAAAATAAAAGAAGAAAAAAAAAAAGATTTTTTCGGAAACAAAATAATTTTTTTCTAGAAAGTGGGGGGCTGTCGGCGAAAGTTAGGGCGACCAACGTGTAGACCTAGGTGGGACACACATTTGAACGCTAGGTCACTTTTGAATTGGAACAGTAGTTTCGCAGCTACAACTGCTGGAAGTGTCAAAAAGTGCATAAATGGCCAGGTAGAAACAATATGGCTTCGTTTTTCGGGAAGCAATAAACAGATGGCAGCTGCAAGCACCCGCTTATGGTTTCCCGATCAAGCTTACTAGGGACCCAAACGTCTAAGAGAACAGCAAAGCGACTTCGCTTTTACAACTTAAAAAAACAACAAATCCGTGCAAAGTATAGGTGGGCATTATCACACATGAACTAAGTTTAATTTCCTGCAGCCTGTGCTCCATAAACTTAATATTATTGTAACGACTTTTTACGTTTCTGTAATACAGTCATCGAAACCTCAATAAAACTATTATCCTAAATTTCTTCACGTGTACAGTGATAATGCAGCACAAAAAATCAGAACTTCACTAGATGGCAGCTGCAAGCACCCGCTTATGGCTTCCCGATCAAGCTTACTAGGTACCCAACGTCTAAGGGAACAGCAGAGTGACTTCGCTTTTACAACTTAAAAAAACAACAAATCCCTGCAAAGTATAGGTGGGCATTATCACACATGAACTAAGTTTAATTTCCTGCAGCCTGTGCTCCATAAACTTAATAATATTGTAACGACTTTTACATTCTTGCAATACAGTCATCGAAATCTCAATAAAACTATTATCCTTAAATTTCTTCACGTGTACAGTGATGACGCTGCACAAAAACTCAAAACTTCATTATACTCGCCATATTACGCCCAAGCGTGTAACGAGTGGCGGAGCCCACCTACGCGGCGCAGCGCTTGGGCCACACAGCTCCGAACAAACGTCGCAACGGTGGCGAGCCGTTGGCGACACTGTGACGATTTGGCCGACCCGGCAATTGAACCTCACACCTCCCGCACCGATAGGGTGGGCTTAGCAACTGAGCTAATCGGCCGGCACCATGCTACACAAGTCTGCAGCAAAATCATTTTGCTTGTCTGACATTTCAAACAAGCTGGCAAATCTTGCAGTAAATTCAAACAATAAACGCCATGATTCTTGAAGGATTTGTGCAGCTGCATGGACGACTGCACTCACACAAAACGAAATTAAATCATCGAGCTTGTGTTCAATTTTAACGCCATAAAAATCGCGGCATAAAACTCACTTTTAAAGCAGCGATTACACTGCTTAACAATCTGCGCAAAAACTAATGCCTGCAATATTTCGCATGAGACTTCGCCCAAAGTATTGCAGATAAATCAATTGAAGTCACACTTGTTGATAAGTTGAAACTTAGAAGTTACAACTTAGTACTCATTTATTAATGGCAGCTTTTTAGCAATTTAATAAGTAAAACGACTGATAAACCAACATTGCTCGCTTTAATTGAAAGTGCTGTGACTGCTTCAACGAACACTTTGACACTGATCAAGGTACAGCCAAACAGTGTTGAATTTGTTCAGTTACCCAATTGCATAAGGCGTGAATGAAATAAAGCAAACAAGTGCTGATTACAACCAACTTCGCAAAACCACAAACTTGATGATATGAGAGCGGACTATGCTAGCTATTACTTTAACAAACTCTTCGCCGCAATGCGAACACAGTTTCAATGCGAGGAATCCGCAAAGCTAAGTCATGAGTCCAATGCACCAACCACTTGGCCAACTCCTATGTGCCCCTTATCGCTGCTTAAAACGTCAGTTTAAACACAAACTCATACAGCTCACTCACGAATGAAAAAGTTTTAAAGGAAAATAGCTCAAAAACATGTTACCCTACTGCCCTTTAACGGATTACATAGATTTGCTTGACTTTCATGAGGTTTCCTGAAATTTCACGTCTTTTACGTTTGACTCCAAGTCAGCCACTCTAGAGTAACTCTTCAGTTCATTGATATTTTTGTTACCCAGATTGATATTAGTATTCTCCGATAAATTTGAAGGTCCTAGCTGTTGTCATTTAACAGTTATGAGCATGTGAATATTTTCTCATTTGTGACTTTTGACCCCAAACCACTTGACTGCCACCCCCTCGCAAGTTGTGAGACACAAGTTTACGTCGAGGTCTATCATCCCTGACCATTTCAAGCCTCTAGCATCCGCGGTTCAAATGCCCTAGACTGCGCAAGATTGGCAACATTCATCGGTTTTTTGATCTTTTGACCCCGAGTCACGTGACCTAGAGTGTTCATACTTAATACATTGCAAAAACATACCAAGACACACCAACCCTATTAATTTTAAGTTCTTATGCGTTTTCAATCAATAGTCATACGCCAAACGACATATTTGCGTATTTGATCTTTGACCCCAAGTGACGTCACCCAAAACCAATCATTGCTGGTGCTTTTGTACCCTAGTTGAGATGCATCTGCTCCGTAAATTTGAAGGTCCTACCAGCTGCCATTCACAAGTTATGAGCGTTTAATCAAACTATTTGTCAATTTAATTGATTGACATTTGACGTTTAACCTGTTGACCGCCACCCCCAAAAGTTGCTAGACACAAGTTCACATGGAGGTCTATCATCCCTGGGAGTTTCAAGTCTCTAGCATCAGCGGTTCAAAAACCTTAGCCTGCACAAAAAACTGCTGAGGTTCGTTCAATTAAACTTTGACCCTAAATGACGTCACAAACAAGTCATTGTTGTGCATATATTTGTTCCCCACATTGATATGCATACACTGTGAAAGATTAAAAATCCTACCTGTAATCATTCAAAAGTTATTAGGTTTTGGAAAATTTGGATTTTTGACCTTCGATTTTTAACCTGACGACCGCCACCCCCCAAAAGCTGTTAGGCACAAGTTCCCAATAAAATCTACCATTCCTGAACATGTTAAGCCTTTAGCATCAGCGGTTCAAAAGTTTTTGGCTGCAAAAGATTGGCAACACTTTTTGCTCTTTTGACCTTTGACCCCGAGTGACGTGACATAGAACGTTCGTAGTTGGTACACTGCAGAGACTTATGAAGACACACCAACCCTATTAATTGCAAGTTCCTATGTGTTTTGAATCAATAGTTACACGCCAAACAACATAATTGCGTATTTGACCTTTGACCCCAAGTGACGTCACGCAAAACTAATCACTGTTGGTGCTTTTGTACCCTCGTTGAGATGCATCTGCTCCGTGAACTTGAAGGTCCTACCAGCTGCCATTCACAAGTTATTAGCGTTTAATCAAATTTTTGATCATTTTATTTGATTGACGTTTGACCTTTAACCTGTTGATCGCCACCCCCCAAAAGTTGTTAGGCACAAGTTCACATGGAGGTCTATCATCCCTGAGAATTTCACATTTGTAACATCAGCGGTTCAAAAGCCTTAGGCTGCACAAAAGTCTGTTAAGATTCGTTGATTTGATTTTTGACTCTAAGTGACGTCACAAACAGGTCATTATTGTGCATATATTTGTTCCTCACATTGATATGCATATACTGTGGAATTTTGAAGGTCCTACTTAATGTCATTCAAAAGTTATTAGGTTTTGGTAAAGTTGGTTTTTTGACCTTTGACTTTTAACTTGACGACGGCCACCCCCCAAAAGCTGTTAGGCACAACTTCCCAATCAGACCTGCCATCCCTGAAAAATTCAAGTCTCTAACATCCGCCGTTCAAATGCCTTAGGCTGCACAAATTCTGATGTTGAAAAAAAAAAAAAAAACTAGATGGCAGCTGCAAGCACCCGCTTATGGCTTCCCGATCAAGCTTACTAGGGACCCAAACGTCTAAGGGAACAGCAGAGCGACTTCGCTTTTACGACTTAAAAAAACAACAAATCCCTGCAAAGTATAGGTGGGCATTATCACACATGAAGCAAGTTTAATTTCCTGCCGCCTGTGCTCCATAAACCTAATAATATTGTAACGACTTTTTACATTTCTGTAATACAGTCATTGAAATCTCAATAAAACTATTATCCTTAAATTTCTTCACGTGTACAATGATGATGCTGCACAAAAACTCAAAACTTCATTATACTCGCCATACTACGCCCAAGCGTGTAACGAGTGGCGGAGCCCACCTACGCGGCGCAGCGCTTGGGCCACACAGCTCCGAACAAACGTCGCAACGGTGGCGAGCCGTTGGCGACACTGTGACGATTTGGCCGACCCGGCAATTGAACCTTACACCTCCCGCACCGATAGGGTGGGCTTAGCAACTGAGCTAATCGGCCGGCACCATGCTACACAAGTCTGCAGCAAAATCATCTTGTTTGTCTGACATTTCAAACCAGCTGGCAAATCTTGCAGTAAATTCAAACAATAAACGCCATGATTCTTGAAGGATTTGTGCAGCTGCAAGGACGACTGCATTCACACAAAACGAAATTAAATCATCGAGCTTGTGTTCGTTTTTAAAGGCCAAAAAATCGCGGCATAAAACTCACTTTTAAAGCAGCGATTACAGTGCTTAACAATCTGCGCAAAAATTATAGGCTGCAATATTTCGCATGAGACTTCGCTCAAGGCATTGCACATAAATCAATTGAAGTCACACTTGTTGATGAGTTGAAACTTAGAAGTTACAACTTAGTACTTACTTATGAATGGCAATTTTTTAGCAACTTAATAAGTAAAACGACTGATGACCAACATTGCTCGCATTAAGTAAAAGTGCTGTGACTGCTTTAACGAACATTTTGACACTGATCAAGGTACAGCCAAACCGTTTTAAATTTGTCCAGTTACCCAATTGCATAAGGCGTGAATGAAATCAAGCAAACAAGTGCTACTTACAACCAATTTCGCGAAACCACAAGCCTGATGATGTGATAGCGGACTATGCTAGCTATCACTTTAACAAAGTCTTCGCCGCAATGCGAACACAGTTTCAATGCGAGGAATCCACATGCTAAGTCATGAGTCCAATGCACCAACCACTTGGCCAATTCCCATGTGCCCCTTATTGCTGCTTAAAACGTCACTTTAACCAGAAACTCATACAGCTCACTCACGAATGAAAAAGTTTTAAAGGAAAATAGCTCAAAAACATGTTACCCTACTGCCCTCTAACGGATTACATAACTTTGCTTGAACTTTATGAGGTTTCCTGAAATTTCAGGTTTTTGCTTTTGACTCCAAGTCAGGCGCTCTGGAGTAACTTTTCATTATATTGATATTTGTGTTACCCACATTGAGATTAATATCCTCCGATAATTTGAAGGTCATAGCTGTTGTCATTTAACAGTTATGAGGTTGTGAACCTTTTCCTATTATTGATTTTTGACCCCAAACCACTTGACTGCCAACCCCCGAAAGTTGTGAGACACAAGTTTACGTCGAGGTCTATCATCCCTGAACATTTCAAGCCTCTAGCATCAGCGGTTCAGATGCCCTAGATTGCGCAAGATTGGCAACATTTATCGATTTTTTGACCTTTGATCGCGAGTCACGTGACATAGAGCGTTCATGGTTGGTACACTGCAAGGACATATCAAGACACACCAATCCTATCAATTTCAAGTTCTTATGTGTTTTGAATGAATAGTTATACGCCAAACGACATATTTGCTTATTTGATCTTTGCCCCAAGTGACGTCACGCAAAACTAATCATTGCTGGTGCTTTTCTACTTTTGTTGAGATGCATCTGCTCTCTAAATTTGAAGGTCCTACGAGCTGCGAATCACAAGTTATTAGGGTTTGATCAAACTATTTGTCAATTTAATTGATTGACGTTTGACCTTTAACCTGTTGACCGCCACCCCCCAAAAGTTGTCAGGCACAAGTTCACATGGAGGTCTATCATCCCTGGGAATTTCAAGTCTCTAGCATCAGCGGTTCAAAAGCTTTAGGCTGCACAAAAAACTGCTAAAATTCGTTCATTTGGCCTTTGACCCTAAGTGACGTCACGAACAGATCATTTATGTGCATATATTTGTTCCCCACATTGATATGCATATACTGTGAAAATGTAAAGGTCCTACCTGTAGTCATTCAAAAGTTATTAGGTTTTGGTAAATTTGGTTTTTTGACCTTTGATTTTTAACCTGATGATCGCCACCCCCCAAAAGCTGTTAGGCACAAGTTCCCAATAAGATCTACCATCCCTGAACATTTCAAGTCTCTAGCATTAGCGGTTCAATAGCCTTAGACTGCGCAACATTGGCAACACTTTTTGCTTTTTTGACCTTTGACCCCGAGTTACGTGACATAGAACGTTTATAGTTGGTACACTGCAAGGACATATCAAGACACACCAACCCTATTAATTTCAAGTTCCTATGTGTTCTCCATCAATAGTTCTACGCCAAACGACATATTTGCGTATTTGACCTTTGACTCCAAGTGACGTCACGCAAAACTAATCACTGTTGGTGCTTTTGTACCCTCGTTAAAATGCATCTGCTCCATAAATTTTAAGGTCCTACCAGTTGCCATTCTCAAGTTATTAGCGTTTGATCAGAATTTTTATCATTTTATTCGATTGACGTTTGACCTATAACCTGTTGACCGCCACCCTTTAAAAGCTGTTAGGCACAAGTTCACATGGAGGTCTATCATCCCTGGGAATTTCAAGTCTCTAGCATCAGCGGTTCAAAAGCCTTAGGCTGCACAAAAATCTGTTAAGAATCGTTGATTTGACCTTTGACCCTAAGTGACGTCACAAACAGGTCATTGTTATGCATATTTTTGTTTCCGACATTGATATGCATATACTGTGGAATTTTGAAGGTCCTACCTGTAGTCACTCAAAAGTTATTAGGTTTTGGTAAATTTGGTTTTTTGACCTTTGACCTTTAACCTGACGACGGCCACCCCCCAAAAGCTGTTAGGCACAAGTTCCCACGAAAAATTCAAGTCTCTAACATCAGCCGTTCAAATGCCTTAGGCTGCACAAAATTTGATGTTGAAAAAAATCAAAGAAAGAAAAAAACTAGTTGGCAGCTGCAAGCACGCGCTTATGGCTTCCCGATCAAGCTTACTAGGGACCCAAACGTCTAAGGGAACAGCACAGTGACTTGGCTTTTATAATTTCAAAAAACAACAAATCCCTGCAAAGTATAGGTGGGCATTATCACACATGAAGCAAGTTTACTTTCCTGCAGCCTGTGCTCCATAAACTTAATAATATTGTAACGACTTTTTACATTTCTGTAATATAGTCATCGAAATCTTAGTAAAACTTTTAACCTTAAATTTCTTCACGTGTACAGTGATAATGCTGCACAAAAACTCAAAACTTCATTATACTCGCCATATTACGCCCAAGCGTGTAACGAGTGGCAGAGCCCACCTCCGCGGCGCAGCGCTTGGGCCACACAGTTCCGAACAAACGTCGCAACGGTGGCGAGCCGTTGGCGACACTGTGACGATTTGGCCGACCCGGCAATTGAACCTCACACCTCCCGCACCGATAGGGTGGGCTTAGCAACTGAGCTAATCGGCCGGCACCATGCTACACAAGTCTGCAGCAAAATCATTTTGTTTGTCTGACATTTTAAACCAGCTGGCAAGTCTTGCAGTAAATTCAAACAATAAACGCCATGATTCTTGAAGGATTTGTGCAGCTGCAAGGACGACTGCATTTACACAAAACGAAATTAAATCATCGAGCTTGTGTTCGTTTCTAAGGGCAACAAATCGCGGCATAAAACTCACTTTTAAAGCAGCGATTACACTGCTTAACAATCTGCGCAAAAACTAATGCCTGCAATATTTCGCATGAGACTTCGCCCAAGGTATTGCAGACAAATCAATTGAAGTCACACTTGTTGATAAGTTGAAACTTAGAAGTTACAAGTTAGTACTTACTTATGAATGGCAATTTTTTAGCAACTTAAAAAGCAAAACGACTGATAGACCAACATTGCTCGCATTAAGTAAAAGTGCTGTGACTGCTTCAACCAAAACTTTCACACTGATCAAGGTACAGCCAAACCGTTGTAAATTTGTCCAGTTACCCAATTGCATAAGACGTGAATGAAATAAAGCAAACAAGTGCTAATTACAACCAACTTCGCGAAACCACAAGCCTGATGATGTGATAGCGGACTATGCTAGCTATTACTTTAACAAACTCTTCGCCGCAATGCAAACACAGTTTTAATGCGAGGAATCCACAAAGCTAAGTCATGAGTCCAATGCACCAACCACTTGGCCAATTCCCATATGCCCCTTATTGCTGCTTAAAACGTCAGTTTAAACACAAACTCATACAGCTCACTCACGAATGAAAAAGTTTTAAAGGAAAATAGCTCAAAAACATGTTACCCTACTGCCCTCTAACGGATTAAAAAATTTGCTTGACTTTCATGAGGTTTCCTGAAATTTCAGGTTTTTTTGTTTGACTCCAAGTCAATCACTCAATCAATCACAACTTTTATTTCTGACTGCCAACAACAACCAATCAGAATAACGCATGAAAATAAAATGGCACAGAAAAATGAATATGCAGCAAAAACGCAAAACCTTGAAACATGCCAGTTTCGGATAACTGTGCATGGTTGCACAACCTAAATCAAAAACAAGTCAGGCGCTTTGGAGTAACCCTTCATTATATTGATATTTTTGTTACCCACATTGAGATAAAAATCTTCCGATAATTTGAAGGTCCTGGCTGTTGTCTTTTAACAGTTATGAGGTTGTGAACATTTTCCTATTATTGACTTTTGACCCCAAACCACTTGACTGCCAACCCCTGCAAGTTGTGAGACACAAGTTTACGTCGAGGTTTATCATCCCTGAACATTTCAAGCCTCTAGCATCAGCGGTTCAAATGCCCTAGACTGCGCAAGATTGGCAACATTTATTGGTTTTTTGACCTTTGATCTCGAGTCACGTGACATAAAGCGTTCATGGTTGGTACACTGCAAGGACATATCAAGACACACCAATCCTATCAATTTCAAGTTCCTTTGTGTTTTCCATCAATAGTTATAAGCCAAACGACATATTTGTTTTTTTGATCTTTGACCCCAAGTGACGTCACGCAAAACCAATCATTACTGGTGCTTTTGTACTCTGGTTAAGATGCATCTGCTCCGTAAATTTGAAGGTCCTACCAGCTGCCATTCACAAGTTATTAGGGTTTGATCAAACTATTTGTCAAAGTAATTGATTGACGTTTGACCTTTAACTTGTTGATCGCCACCCCCCAAAAGTTGCTAGGCACAAGTTCACATGGAGATCTATCATCCCTGGAATTTTCAAGTCTCTAGCATCAGCGGTTCAAAACCTTAGGCTGCACAAAAAACTGCTGAGGTTTGTGGACTTGACCTTTGACCCTAAGTGACGTCACGAACATATCATTGTTGTGCATGTGTTTGTTCCCCACATTGGTATGCATATACTGTGAAAGATTAAAGGTCCTGCCTGTAGTCATTCAAAAGTTATTAGGTTTTGGTAAACTTGGTTGTTTGACCTTTGACCTGAAACTTGACGACCGCCAACCCCCCAAAAGCTGTTAGGCACAAGTTCCCAATAGGATCTACCATCGCTAAACATTTCAAGTTTCTAGCATCAGCGGTTCAAAAGCCTTAGGCTGCGCAAAATTGGCAACACTTTTCGGTTTATTCGACCTTTGACCTCGAGTCACGTGACATAGAACGTTTATAGTTGGTACACTGCAAGAACATAACAAGACACACCAACCCTATTAATTGCAAGTTCCTTTGTGTTCTCCATCAATAGTTATATGCCATTACGCACAGCTGCCCTGTCTCTGGTCTACTCGACTGCCGAGTACTGCGCACCAGTCTGGTGCCGCAGCGTGCACATACGGCTTATCGACAGTGTAATAAATGACGCCTTGCGCATTGTCACTGGGTGCCTGCGTCCCACTCCATCGGTCTACCTTCCGGTTCTTTCAGGCATCCAGCCAGCTGAGCTTCGCCGCCAAGGAGCGACACTCTCCCTAGCCAACCGCAGCTCCCTGGACCCTGACCACATTTTACATGGCCAGTTTCATGAGTCACAGGACGTATGTAGGGAGAGATTGAAATCTAGACGCTCATTTGTACCTGCTGCTCGGAAATTACTAGACAGTCTTTCTGAGATGGATGTCCGTGCAGCCGAGTGGACGAACACGAAATGGGAAATGGAGTACTCTGCCAACGCATTGTCACTCCACGCTTTCATTCCCAAGGCTAGCTCCAGACCCTTGGGTATGGGTCTGCCCAGGGCAGCCTGGGTCAAACTCAACCGTCTGCGTTCTGGTGTTGGACGTTTCTGTTCGTCCATGTACAAATGGGGTCTCGCTCCTCTAGCGAATTGTGAGTGTGGTGCCAGTGAACAAACCGCAGATCACATCATCTCACAGTGTCCCATACATCGAGCACCCCGAGGTATGTTTGGTCTAATGGTTTTGGATGACGAAACAAGATGCTGGCTGAAGTCCCTTACAGTCAGCATCTGACCCAAGCAGTATGGTGGCCAGGGTGGTAAAAGGATAAACCCTCGGCCTTGGTCCTCCGATCTGTCTTGGAAGAGATGCCCCGCCAAACGACGACGACGACGAGTTATACGCCAAACGACATATTTGCTTATTTGACCTTTGACCCCAAGTGACGTCACGCAAAACTAATCACTGTTGGTCCTTTTGTACCCTGGTGGAGATGCATCTGCTCCGTAAATTTGAAGGTCCTACCAGTAGCCATTCACAAGTTATTAGCGTTTGATCAAACTTATAATCATTCTATTTGATTGACGTTTGACCTATAACCTGTTGATCGCCACCCCCCAATAAATGTTAGGCACAAGTTCACATGGAGGTCTATCATCCCTGGGAATTTCAAGTCTCTAGCATGAGCGGTTCAAAAACCTTAAGCTGCACAAAAATCTGTTGAGATTCGTTGATTTGACCTTTGACCCTAAGTGACGTCACAAACAGGTCATTGTTATGCATTTTTTAGTTCCCCACAATGATATGCATATACTGTAAAACTTTGAAGGTCCTACCTAATGTCATTCAAAAGTTATTAGGTTTTGGTAAATTTGGTTTTTTGACCTTTGACCTTTAACCTGACGATCGCCACCCCCCAAACGCTGTTAGGCACAAGTTCCAATAAGATCTACCATCCCTGAGAATTTCAAGTCTCTAGCATCAGCGGTTCAAAAGCCTTAGGCTGCACAAAATTTGGTGTTGAAAAAAAAAAAAAAAAAAAACTAGATGGCAGCTGCAAGCACCCGCTTATGGCTTCCTGATCAAGCTTATTAGGGACCCAACGTCTAAGGGAACAGCAAAGCGACTTCGCTTTTTACAACTTAAAAAAACAACAAATCCCTGCAAAGTATAGATGGGCATTATCACACATGAAGCAAGTTTAATTTCCTGCAGCCTGTGCTCCATAAACTTAATAATATTGTAACGACTTTTTACATTTCTGTAATACAGTCATCGAAATCTCAATAAAACTATTATCGTTAAATTTCTTCACGTGTACAGTGATAATGCTGCACAAAAACTTAAAACTTCATTATACTCGCCATATTACGCCCAAGCGTGTAACGAGTGGCGGAGCCCACCTACGCGGCGCAGCGCTTGGGCTACACAGCTCCGAACAAACGTCGCAACGGTGGCGAGCCGTTGGCGACACTGTGACGATTTGGCCGACCAGGCAATTGAACCTCACACCTCCCGCACCGATAGGGTGGGCTTAGCAACTGAGCTAATCGGCCGGCACAATGCTACACAAGTCTGCAGCAAAATCATCTTGTTTGTCTGACATTTCAAACAAGCTGGCAAGTCTTGCAGTAGATTCAAACAATAAACGCCATGATTCCTGAAGGATTTGTGCAGCTGCAAGGACGACTGCATTCACACGAAACAAAATTAAATCATCGAGCTTGTGTTCGTTTCTAAGGGCCAAGAAATCGCGGCATAAAACTCACTTTTAAAGCAGCGATTACAGTGTTTAACAATCTGCGCAAAATTTAAAGGCTGCAATATTTCGCATAAAACTTCGCCCAAAATGTTGCAGACAAATCAATTGAAGTCACACTTGTTGATAAGTTGAAACTTAGAAGTTACAAGTTAATACTTACTTATGAATGGCAACTTTTTAGCAACTCAAAAAGTAAAACGACTGATGACCAACATTGCTCGCATGAAGTAAAAGTGCTGTGACTGCTTCAACAAAAACTTTGACACTGATCAAG
The DNA here is from genome assembly GCA_964006365.1 of Trididemnum miniatum. NCBI lineage: Eukaryota > Metazoa > Chordata > Ascidiacea > Aplousobranchia > Didemnidae > Trididemnum > Trididemnum miniatum. The sequence continues at coordinate 5,654,532 of OZ023236.1, forward strand.
GTACAGCCAAACCGTTTTAAATTTGTCCAGTTACCCAATTGCATAAGACGTGAATGAAATAAAGCAAACAAGTGCTAATTACAATCAACTTCGCGAAACCACAAGCCTGATGATGTGATAGCGGACTATGCTAGTTATTACTTTAACAAAGTCTTCGCCGCAATGCGAACACAGTTTCAATGCGAGGAATCCACAAAGCTAAGTCATGAGTCCAATGCACCAACCACTTGACCAATTCCCATATGCCCCTTATTGCTGCTTAAAACGTCAGTTTAAACACAAACTCATACAGCTCACTCACGAATGAAAAAGTTTTAAAGGAAAATAGCTCAAAAACATGTTACCCTACTGCCCTCTAACGGATTAAAAAATTTGCTTGACTATCATGAGGTTTCCTGAAATTTCAGGTTTTTTTGTTTGACTCCAAGTCAGGCGCTCTGGAGTAACCTCGTATTATATTGCTATTCTTGTTACCCACATTGAGATTAATATCCTCCGATAATTGGAAGGTCCTAGCTGTTGTCATTTAACAGTTATGTGCTTGTGAATATTTTCCTATTATTGACGTTTGACCCCAAACCACTTGACTGCCACCTCTCGCAAGTTGTGAGACACAAGTTTACGTCGAGGTCTATCATCCCTGAACATTTCAAGCCTCTAGCATCAGCGGTTCAAAAGCCTTAGACTGCGCAAGATTGGCAACACTTTTCGGTTTTTTGACTTTTGATCCCAAGTCACGTGACATAGAGCGTTCATGGTTGGTACACTGCAAGTACTAATTAAGACACACCAATCCTATCAATTTCAAGTTCTTATGTGTTTTGAATGAATAGTTATACGCCAAACGACATATTTGCGTATTTGACCTTTGACCCCAAGTGACGTCACGCAAAACCAATCATTGCTGGTGCTTTTGTACTTTCGTTAAGATGCATCTGCTCCGTAAACTTGAAGGTCCTACCAGTTGCCATTCACAAGTTATTAGCGTTTGATCAAACTATTTGTCAATTTAATTGATTGACGTTTGACCTTTGACCTGTTGACCGCCACCCCCCAAAAGTTGTTAGGCACAAGTTCACATGGAGGTCTATCATCCCTGGGAATTTCAAGTCTCTAGCATCAGCGATTCAAAACCCATAAAATGCACAAAAAACTGCTGAGATTCGTTCAATTGACTTTTGACCATCAGTGACGTCACGAACAGGTAATTATTGTGCATATATTTGTTCCCCACATTAATATGCATATACTGTGAAAATTTGAAGGTCCTACCTGTAATCATTCAAAAGTTATTAGGTTTTGGTAAATTCAGTTTTTTGACCTTTGACCTTTAACCTGATGATCGCGAACCCCCAAAAGCTGTTAGGCACAAGTTCCCAATAGAATCTACCTTTCCTGAACATTTCAAGTCTCTAGCATCAGCGGTTCAAAAGCCTTAAGCTGCGCAACATTGGCAACACTTCTCGATTTTTTTGACCTTTGACGCCGAGTCACGTGACATAGAACGTTTATAGTTGGTACACCGCAAAGACTTATCAAGACACACTAACCCTTATAATTTTAAGTTCCTATGTGTTTTCCATTAATAGTTATTTGCCAAACGACATATTTGCGTATTTGACCTTTGACCCCAAGTGACGTCACGCAAAACTAATCACTGTTGGTGCTTTTGTACCCTGGTTGAGATGCATCTCCTCTGTAAACTTGAAGGTCCTACCAGTTGCCATTCACAAGTTATTAGCATTTGATCAGAATTTTTATCATTTTATTCGATTGACGTTTGACCTATAACCTTATGACCGCCTCCCCCCAAAAGCTGTTAAGCACAAGTTCACATGGAGGTCTATCATCCCTGAGAATTTCAAGTCTCTAGCATCAGCGGTTCAAAAGCCTTAGGCTGCACAAAAATCTGTTGATATTCGTTGATTTGACCTTTGACCCTAAGTGATGTCACGAACAGGTCATTGTTATGCATATATTTGTTCCCCACATTGATATGCATATACTGTGAAAATTTGAAGGTCCTATTTAATGTCATTCAAAAGACATCAGGTTTTGGTAAATTTGGTTGTTTGACCTTTGACCTTTAACTTGACGACCGCCACCCCCCAAACATTGTTAGGCACAAGTTCCCAATAAGATTTACCATCTCTGAGAATTTCAAGTCTCTAGCATCAGCGGTTCAAAAGCCTTAGGCTGCACAAAAGTTGGTGTTGAAAAAAAAAAAAAAAAAAAAACAATTTTTCGGAAACAAAATAACTTTTTTCTAGAAAGTGGGGGGCTGTCGGGGAAAGTTAAGGCGACCAAGGTGTGGACCTAGGTGGGACACACATTTGAACTGTAGGTCACTTTTGAATTGGAGCAGTAGTTTAGCAGCTACAGCTGCTGGAAGTGTCAAAAAGTGCACAAATGGCCAAGTAAAAACAAAATGGCTTCCTGGCTGCCCTTTTCGGGAAGCCATAAAATAAGAATTTTTCGGAAACAAAATATTTTTTTTCTGAAAAATGGGGGGCTGTCGGAGAAAGTTAGGGCGACCAAGGTGTAGACTTAGGTGGGACACACATTTGAACTCTAGGTCACTTTTGAATTGGAACAGTAGTTTAGCTTTTTGACACTTCGAGCAGTGTCAAAAAGTGCACAAATGGCCAAGTAAAAACAATATGGCTTCCCTTTTCGGGAAGCCATAAAAAAACTAGATGGCAGCTGCAAGCACCCGCTTATGGCTTCCCGATCAAGCTTACTAGGGACCCAAACGTCTAAGGGAACAGCAGAGCGATTTCGCTTTTTACAACTTAAAAAAACAACAAATCCGTGCAAAGCATAGGTGGGCATTATCACACATGAACTAAGTTTAATTTCCTGCAGCCTGTGCTCCATAAACTTAATAATATTGTAACGACTTTTTACATTTCTGTAATGCAGTCATCGAAATCTCAATAAAACTATTATCCTTAAATTTCTTCACGTGTACAGTGATGATGCTGCACAAAAACTCAAAACTTCATTATACTCGCCGTGTTACGTCCAAGCGTGTAACGAGTGGCGGGGCCCACCTACGCGGCGCAGCGCTTGGGCCACACAGCTCCGAACAAACGTCGCAACGGTGGCGAGCCGTTGGCGACACTGTGACGATTTGACCGACCCGGCAATCGAACCTCACACCTCCCGCACCGATAGGGTGGGCTTAGCAACTGAGCTAATCGGCCGGCACCATGCTACACAAGTCTGCAGCAAAATCATCTTGTTTGTCTGACATTTCAAACGACCTGGCAAGTCTTGCACTAAATTCGAACAATAAACGCCATGATTCTTGAAGGATTTGTGCAGCTGCAAGGACGACTGCACTCACACAAAACGAAATTAAATCATCGAGCTTGTGTTCGTTTCTAAGGGCCAAGAAATCGCGGCATAAAACTCACTTTTAAAGCAGCGATTACAGTGTTTGACAATCTGCGCAAAAACTGATGCCTGCAATATTTCGCATAAAACTTCGCCCAAGGTATTGAAGATAAATCAATTGAAGTCACACTTATTGATAAGTTGAAACTTAGAAGTCACAACTTAGTACTTACTTATGAATGGCAACTTTCTAGCAACTTAAAAAGTAAAACGACTGATAGACCAACATTGCTCGCATTAAGTAAAAGTGCTGTGACTGCTTCAACCAAAACTTTGACACTGATCAAGGTACAGCCAAACCGTTTTAAATTTGTCCAGTTACCCAATTGCATAAGACGTGAATGAAATAAAGCAAACAAGTGCTGCTTACAACCAATTTCGCAAAACCACAAGCCTGATGATGTGATAGCGGACTATGCTAGCTATTACTTTAACAAACTCTTCGCCGCAATGCGAACACAGTTTCAATGCGAGGAATCCGCAAAGCTAAGTCATGAGTCCAATGCACCAACCACTTGGCCAATTCCCATGTGCCCCTTATTGCTGCTTAAAACGTCAGTTTAAACACAAACTCATACAGCTCACTCACGAATGAAAAAGTTTTAAAGGAAAATAGCTCAAAAACATGTTACCCTACTGCCCTCTAACGGATTACATAAATTTGCTTGACTTTCATGAGGTTTCCTGAAATTTCACGTTTTTTGCGTTTGACTCCAAGTCAGGCGCTCTGGAGTAACCCTTCATTATATTGATATTTGTGTTACCCACATTGAGATTAATATCCTCCGATAATTTGAAGGTCCTGGCTGTTGTCATTTAACAGTTATGAGGTTGTGAACATTTTCCTATTATTGACTTTTGACCCCAAACCAGATGACTGCCACCCCCCGCAAGTTGTGAGACACAAGTTTACGTCGAGGTCTATCATCCCTGAACACTTCAAGCCTCTAGCATCAGCGGTTCAGATGCCCTAGATTGCGCAAGATTGGCAACATTTATGGGTTTTTTGACCTTTGATTCCGAGTCACGTGTTATAAAGAGTTCATGGTTGGTACACTGCAAAAGCATATCAAGACACACCAATCCTATCAATTTCAAGTTCTTATGTGTTTTCAATCAATAGTTATACGCAAAACGACATACTTGCTTATTTGATCTTTGACTTCAAGTGACGTCACGCAAAACCAATCATTGCTGGTGCTTTTGTACCCTGGTTGAGATGCATCTGCTGTATAAATTTGAAGGTCCTACCAGCTGCCATTCACAAGTTATTAGGGTTTGATCAAACTATTTGTCAATTTAATTGATTGACGTTTGAGGTTTAACCTGTTGATTGCCACCCCCCAAAAGTTAATAAGCACAAATTCACATGGAGGTCTATCATCCCTGAGATTTTCAAGTCTCTAGCATCAGCAGTTCAAAACGCATAAAATGCACAAAAACCTGCTGAGGTTCGTACATTTGATTTTTGACCCTAAGTGACGTCACGAACAGATCATTATTGTGCATATTTCTGTTCCCCACATTGATATGCATATACTGTGAAAATGTAAAGGTCCTACCTGTAGTCATTCAAAAGTTATTAGGTTTTGGAAAATTTGGTTTTTTGACCTTTGATTTTTAACCTGACGACCGCGAGCCCCCAAAAACTGTTAGGCACAAGTTCCCAATAAGATCTAACATTTCTGAACATTTCAAGTCTTTAGCATCAGCGGTTCAATAACTTTAGGCTGCGCAAGATTGGCAACACTTTTCGGTTTATTTGACCTTTGACCCCGAGTCACGTGACATAGAACGTTTATAGTTGGTACACTGCAAGGACATATCAAGACACACCACCCCCATGATTTTCAATGTTTTATGCATTTTCCATCAATAGTTATACGCCAAACGACATATTTACGTATTTGACCTTTGACCTCAAGTGACGTCACCCAAAATCAATCACTGTTGGTGCTTTTGTACTTTCGTTAAGATGCATCTGCTCCGTAAAATTGAAGGTCCTACCAGTTGCCATTCACAAGTTATTAACGTTTGATCAGATTTTTGATCATTTTATTTGATTGACGTTTGACCTTTAACCTGTTGACCGCCATCCCTCTAAAGTTGTTAAGCACAAGTTCACATGGAGGTCTATCATCCCTGGGAATTTCAAGTCTCTAGCATCAGCGGTTCAAAAGCCTTAGGCTGCACAAAAATCTGTTAAGTTTCGTTGATTCAATCTTTGACCCTAAGTGACGTCACAAACAGGTCATTGTTATGCATATATTTGTTCCCCACATTGTTATGCATATACTGTAAAACTTTGAAGGTCCTACCTAATGTCATTCAAAAGTTATTAGGTTTTGGTAAATTTGGTTATTTGACCTTTGACCTTTAACCTGACGACCGCCACCCCCCAAAAGTTGTTAGGCACACGTTCCCAATAAGATGAACCATCCCTGAAAAATTCAAGTATCTAGCATCAGCGGTTCAAAAGCCTTAGGCTGCACAAAATTTGGTGTTGAAAAAAAACAAAGAAAGAAAAAAAAAGAAACTAGATGGCAGCTGCAAGCACCCGCTTATGGCTTCCCGATCAAGCTTACTAGGGACCCAACGTCTAAGGGAACAGCAGAGCGATTTCGCTTTTACAACTTAAAAAAAACAACAAATCCGTGCAAAGCATAGGTGGGCATTATCACACATGAACTAAGTTTAATTTCCTGCAGCCTGTGCTCCATAAACTTAATAATATTGTAACGACTTTTTACATTTGTGTAATATAGTCATCGAAATCTCAATAAAACTATTATCGTTAAATTTCTTCACGTGTACAGTGATAATGCTGCACAAAAACTCAAAACTTCATTATACTCGCCGTGTTACGCCCAAGCGTGTAACGAGTGGCGGAGCCCACCTACGCGGCGCAGCGCTTGGGCCACACAGCTCCGAACAAACGTCGCAACGGTGGCGAGCCGTTGGCGACACTGTGACGATTTGGCCGACCAGGCAATTGAACCTCACACCTCCCGCACCGATAGGGTGGGCTTAGCAACTGAGCTAATCGGCCGGCACAATGCTACACAAGTCTGCAGCAAAATCATCTTGTTTGTCTGACATTTCAAACAAGCTGGCAAATCTTGCAGTAAATTCAAACAATAAACGCCATGATTCCTGAAGGATTTGTGTAGCTGCAAGGACGACTGCATTCACAAAAAACGAAATTAAATCATCGAGCTTGTGTTCGTTTCTAAGGGCCAAGAAATCGCGGCATAAAACTCACTTTTAAAGCAGCGATTACACTGCTTAACAATCTGCGCAAAAACTAAAGGCTGCAATATTTCGCGCAAGACTTCGCCCAAGACATTGCACATAAATCAATTGAAGTCACACTTGTTGATAAGTTGAAACTTAGAAGTTACAAGTTAGTACGTACTTTTGAATGGCAGCTTTTTAGCAACTTAATAAGTAAAACGACTGATAAACCCACATTGCTCGCTTTAAGTAAAAGTGCTGTGACTGCTTCAACCAAAACTTTCACACTGATCAAGGTACAGCCAAACCGTTGTAAGTTTATCCAGTTACCCAATTGCATAAGGCGTGAATGAAATAAACCAAACAAGTGCTGATTACAACCAACTTCGCGAAACCACAAGCCTGATGATGTGATAGCGGACTATGCTAGCTATTACTTTAACAAACTCTTCGCCGCAATGCGAACACAGTTTCAATGCGAGGAATCCGCAAAGCTAAGTCATGAGTCCAATGCACCAACCACTTGGCCAATTCCCATGTGCCCCTTATTGCTGCTTAAAACGTCAGTTTAAACACAAACTCATACAGCTCACTCACGAATGAAAAAGTTTTAAAGGAAAATAGCTCAAAAACATGTTACCCAACTGCTTTTTAACGGATTACATAACTTTGCTTGACTTTCATGAGGTTTCCTGAAATTTCAGGTTTTTTTTGTTTGACTCCAAGTCAGGCGCTCTGGAGTAACCCTTCATTATATTGATATTTGTGTTACCCACATTGAGATTAATATCCTTCGATAATTTGAAGGTCCTAGCTGTTGTCATTTAACAGTTATGAGCTTGTGAACATTTTCCTATTATTGACTTTTGACCCCAAACCACATGACTGCCACCCCCCCCCCAAGTTGTGAGACACAAGTTTACGTCGAGGTCTATCATCCCTGAACACTTCAAGCCTCTAGCATCAGCGGTTCAAAAGCCTTAGACTGCGCAAGATTGGCAACATTTATCGTATTTTTGACTTTTGATTCTGAGTCACGTGACATAGAGCGTTCATGGTTGGTACACTGCAAGAACATATCAAGACACACCAATCTTATCAATGTCAAGTTCCTATGTGTTTTGAATCAATAGTTATAGGCCAAACGACATATTTGCTTATTTGATCTTTGACCCCAAGTGACGTCACGCAAAACCAATCATTGCTGGTGCTTGTGTACCCTGGTTGAGATGCATCTGCTCCGTAAATTTGAAGGTCCTACGAGCTGCGAATCACAAGCTATTAGGGTTTGATCAAACTATTTGTCAAAGTAATTGATTGACGTTTGACGTTTAACCTGTTGACCGCCACCCCCCAAAGGTTGTTAGGCGCAAGTTCACATGGAGGTCTATCATCCCTGGGAATTTCAAGTTTCTAACATCAGCAGTTTAAAAACCTTAGACTGCACACAAAACTGCTGAAGTTCGTTGATTTGACTTTTGACTTTAAGTGACGTCACAAACAGATCATTATTGTGCATATTGTTGTTCGTCTTATTCATATGCATATACTGTGAAAATGTAAAGGTCCTACCTGTAGTCATTCAAAAGTTATTAGATTTTAATAAATTTGGTTGTTTGACCTTTGACCTTTAACCTGACGACCACTACCCCCCAAAAGTTGTTAGGCACAAGTTCTCAATAGAATCTACCAATTTTGAACATTTCAAGTCTCTAGCATCAGCGGTTCAATAGCCTTAGGCTGCGCAGGATTGGCAACACTTTTCGATATTTTGACTTTTGACCTTGAGTCACGTGACATAGAACGTTTATAGTAGGTACACTGCAAGGACATATCAAGACACACCAACCCTATACATTTCAACTTCCTATGTGTTTTCCATCAATAGTTATACGCCAAACGACACATTTGCGTATTTGACCTTTGACCCCAAGTGACGTCACGCAAAACCAATCACTGTTGGTGCTTTTGTATTTTGGTTGAGATGCATCTCCTCTGTAAACTTGAAGGTCCTACCAGTTGCCATTCACAAGTTTTTAGCGTTTGATCAGAATTTTGATCATTTCATTTGATTGACGTTTGACCTTTGACCTGTTATCCGCCACCCCCCTAAAGCTGTTAGGCACAAGTTCACATGGAGGTCTATCATCCCTGAGAATTTCAAGTCTCTAGCATCAGCGGTTCAAAAACCTTAAGCTGCACAAAATCCTGTTGAGATTCGTTGATTTGATCTTTGACCCTAAGTGACGTCACAAAAAGATCATTGTTGTGCATATACCTGTTTCCCGCATTAATATGCATACACTGTGAAAATTTGAAGGTCCTACCTAATGTCATTCAAAAGTCATTAAGTGTTGGTGAATTTGGTTGTTTGACCTTTGACCTTTAAGCTGACGACCGCCACCCCTCAAAAGCTGTTAGGCACAAGTTCCCAATAAGATCTACCATTCCTGAGAATTTCAAGTCTCTAGTATCAGCGGTTCAAAAGCCTTAGGCTGCACAAAAGTTGGTGTTGAAAAAAAAAACAATTTTTCGGAAACAAAATAACTTTTTTCTAGAAAGTGGGGGGCTGTCGGGTAAAGTTAGGTCGACCTAGGTGTAGATGTAGGTGGGACACATTTTTGAACTCTAGGTCACTTTTGAATTGGAACAGTAGTTTAGCAGCTACAGCTGCTGGAAGTGTCAGAAAGTGCACAAATGGCCAAGTAAAAACAATATTGCTTCCCTTTTCGGGAAACCATAACTAGATGGCAGCTGCAAGCATCCGCTTATGGCTTCCTGATCAAGCTTACTAGGGACCCAAACGTCTAAGGGAACAGCACAGTGACTTCGCTTTTACAACTTAAAAAAAACAACAAATTCGTGCAAAGCATAGGTGGGCATCATCACACATGAAGTAAGTGTACTTTCCTGCAGCCTGTGCTCCATAAACTTAATAATATTGTAACGACTTCTTGCATTTTTGTAATACAGTGCTCGAAATCTCAGTAAAACTAATTTCCTTAAATTTCTTCACGTGTACAGTGATAATGCAGCACAAAAATCCAAATCTTCATTATACTTGCTGTAATACACCGAAGCAAGTAACGAGAGGCGGGGCCCATCTCTGCGGCTCAGCGTCTGGGCCACACAGCTCCGAACAAACGTCGCAACGGTGGCGAGCCGTTGGCGACACTGTGACGATTTGGCCGACCCGGCAATCGAACCTCACACCTCCCGCACCGATAGGGTGGGCTTAGCAACTGAGCTAATCGGCCGGCACCATGCTACACAAGTCTGCAGCAAAATCATTTTGTTTGTCTGACATTTCAAACGAACTGGCAAGTCTTGCAGTAAATTCGAACAAAAAACGCCATGATTCTTGAAGGATTTGTGCAGCTGCAAGAACGACTGCACTCACACAAAACGAAATTAAATCATCGAGCTTGTGTTCGATTCTAAGGGCAACAAATCGCGGCATAAAACTCACTTTTAAAGCAGCGATTACAGGGCTTAACAATCTGCGCAAAAAATAAAGACTTCAATATTTCGCATAAGACTTCGCTCAAGGTATTGGAGATAAATCAACTGAAGTCAATAAGGGACCACTTGTTGATAAGTTGAAACTTAGAAGTTAAAATTCAAGACATCCTTATAAATGGCAACTTTCTAGCAACTTAAAAAGTAAAACGACTGATAAGCTAACATTGCTCGCATTAAGTAAAAGTGCTGTGACTGCTTGTACGAACACTTTGACACTGATCGAGTTAGAGCCAAACAGTGTTGAATTTGTCCAGTTACCCATATACGTAAGGCGTGAATGAAACAAGGAAACAAGTGCTGAGTACAACCATTTTCGCAAAACCACAAGCCTGATGATCTGATAGCGGACTATGCTAGCTATTACTTTAACAAACTCTTCGCTTTATGTGAACACAGTTTCAATGCGAGGAATCCACAAAGCTAAGTCATGAGTCCAATGCACCAACCACTTGGCCAACTCCCATGTGCCTTTTATTACCGCTTGAAACGTCAGTTTAAACACAAACTCATACGGCTCACTCACGAATGAAAAAGATTTAAGCCAAAATAGCTGAAAAACATCTTACTCTACTGCCCTCCAACGGATTACATAAATTTGCTTGAATTTTATGAGGTTTCCTGAAATTTCACGTTTTTACGTTCGACTCCAAGTCAGGTGTTCTGGGGTAACCCTTGATTGCATTGATATTTTTGTTACCCACATTGAGGTTAATATCCTTCGACAAGTTGAAGGTCCTAGCTGTTGCCGTTTAACAGTTATGAGTTTGTGAACATTTTCCTATTATTGACTTTTGACCCGAAACCACTTGACTGCCACACTCCAAAAATTGTGCGACGCAAGTTTACGTCGAGGTCTATCATCCCTGACCATTTCAAGCCTCTAGCATCAGCGGTTCAAATGCCCTAGACTGCACAATATTGGCAACATATATCGTTTTTTTGACTTTTGACCATGAGTCACGTGACATAGAACGTTCATAATTCGCACATTGCAAGTACTTATCAAGACACACCAACTCTATTAATTTCAAATTCTTGTGTGTTTTCAGTCATTAGTTATAAGCCAATTAACATATTTGCTTATTTGATTTTTGACCCCAAGTGACGTCACGCAAAACCAATCATGGTTGGTCCTTTTATACCCTTGTCGAGATGCATATTTTCCATAAACTTAAAGGTCCTACCAGTTGCCATTCACAACTTATCAGCGTTTGATCGATTTTTTTACGATTTTATTTGATTGAGGTTTGACGTTTAACCTGTTGACCGCCACCCCCCAAAAGTTGTTAGGCACAAGATCACATGGAGGTCTATCATCCCTGAGATTTTCAAGTCTCTAACATCAGCGGTTCAAAAGCCTTAGGCTGCACAAAAATCTGTTGAGATTCGTTGATTTGATCTGTGACTCTAAGTGACGTCACAAACAGATCATTGCTGTGGATAGTTTTGTTCCCCACATTGATATGCATGTACTGTGAAACTTTGAAGGTCCTGCCTGTAGTCATTCAAAAGTTATTTGGTTTTGGTAAATTTGGTTGTTTGACCTTTGACCTTTAACCTGACGACCGTCACCCCCAAAACATGTTAGGCACAAGTTCACATTGACATTGTTTCAATTCCCTGAGAATTTCAAGAGAATTTCAATTCTCCAGCATCAGCGGTTCAAAAGCCTTAGGCTGCACAAAATTTGGTGTTGAAAAAAAAAAAAGAAAAAAGAAAAAAACAAGATGGCAGCTGCAAGCACCCGCTTATGGCTTCCCGATCAAGCTTACTAGGGACCCAACGTCTAAGGGAACAGCAGAGCGACTTCGCTTTTTACAACTTAAAAAAACAACAAATCCGTGCAAAGTATAGGTGGGCATTATCACACATGAACTAAGTTTAATTTCCTGCAGCCTGTGCTCCATAAACTTAATAATATTGTAACGACTTTTTACATTTCTGTAATACAGTCATCGAAATCTCAATAAAACTATTATCCTTAAATTTCTTCACGTGTACAGTGATAATGCTGCACAAAAACTCAAAACTTCATTATACTCGCCGTGTTACGCCCAAGCGTGTAACGAGTGGCGGATCCCACCTACGCGGCGCAGCGCTTGGGCCACACAGCTCCGAACAAACGTCGCAACGGTGGTCGCATTAAGTAAAAGTGCTGTGATTACTTCAACCAAAACTTTCACACTGATCAAGGTACAGCCAAACCGTTGTAAGTTTGTCCAGTTACCCAATTGCATAAGGCGTGAATGAAATAAAGCAAACAAGTGCTAATTACAACCAATTTCGCGATACCACAAGCCTGATGATGTGATAGCGGACTATGCTAGCTATTACTTTAACAAACTCTTCGCCGCAATGCGAACACAGTTTCAATGCGAGGAATCCACAAAGCTAAGTAATGAGTCCAATGCACCAACCACTTGGCCAACTCTTATGTGCCCCTTATTGCTGCTTAAAACGTCAGTTTAATTACAAACTCATACGGCTCACTCACGAATGAAAAAGTTTTAAAGGAAAATAGCTCAAAAACATGTTACCCTACAGCCCTCCAACGGGTTACTTAAATTTGCTTGACTTTCATGAGGTTTCCTGAAATTTCAGGTTTTTTTTGTTTGACTCCAAGTCAGGCGCTCTGGAGTAACCCTACATTTTATTGATATTTCTGTTACCCACATTGAGATTAATATCCTCCAATAAGTTGAAGGTCCTAGCTGTTGTCATTTACCAGTTATGAGCTTGTGAATATTTTCCTATTATTAATTTTTGACCCCAAACCACATGACTGCCAACCCCCACCAAGTTGTGAGACACAAATTTATGTCGAGGTCTATCATCCCTGAACACTTCAAGCCTCTAGCATCAGCGGTTCAAATGCCCTAGACTGCGCAAGATTGGCAACATTTATCGATTTTTTGACCTTTGATCTCGAGTCACGTGACGTAGAGCGTTCATAGTTGGTACACTGCAAGAACATATCAAGACACCAACCATATTATTTTCGAGTTCCTATGCTTTTTCCATCAATAATTATACGCCAAACAACATATTTGCTTATTTGATCTTTGACCCCAAGTGACGTCACGCAAAACCAATCATTGCTGGTGCTTTGGTACCCTGGTTGAAATGCATCTACTCCGTAAAATAGAAGGTGCTACCAGCTGCCATTCACAAGTTATTAGCGTTTACTCAAACTATTTGTCAATTTAATTGATTGACGTTTGAGGTTTAACCTGTTGATTGCCACCCCCCAAAAGTTGTTGGGCACAAGTTCCCAATAAGATCAACCATTCCTAAACATTTCAGGTATCTAGCATCAGTGGTTCAAAAACCTTGTATTGCGCAAAAGTGGCAACACTTTTCGGTTTTTTTGTTTTTTGACCCCGAGTCACGTGACATACAACACTTATAGTTGGTACACTCAAGGACATATCAAGACACACCAACCCTATACATTTCAAGTTCCCATGTGTTTTGAATCAATAGTTCTACTCCAAACGACATATTTGCTTATTTGACCTTTGACCCCAAGTGACGTCACGTAAAACTAATCACTGTTGGTGCTTTTGTACCCTGGTTGAGATGCATCTGCTTCGTAAACTTGAAAGTCTTACCAGTTGCCATTCACAAGTTATTAGCGTTTACTCAAACTTTTTATCATTTTACTCGATTGGCATTTGACGTTTAACCTGTTGATTGCCACCCCCCAAAAGTTGTTAGGCACAAGATCACATGGAGGTCTATCATCCCCGAGAATTTCAAGTCTCTAGCATCAACGGTTCAAAAACTTTAGGCTGCACAAAAATCTGTTAAAGTTTGTTGATTTGACCTTTGACCCTAAGTGACGTCACAAACAGGTCATTGTTGTGCATATTGTTTTTCCTCACAGTGATATGCATATACTGTGAAAATGTAAAGGTCCTACCTGTAGTCATTCAAAAGTTGTTAGGTTTTGGAAAATTTGGTTTTTTGACCTTTGACCTTTAACCTGACGACCGCCACCCCCAAAAGTTGTTAGGCACAAGTTCCTGTTAAAATCTACCATCCCTGACAATTTCAAGTCTCTAGCATCAGCGGTTCAAAAGCCTTAGGCTGCACAAAAGTTGGTGTTGAAAAAAAAAAAAAGAAACAAAGAAAGAAAAAAAAAAAAAAACTAGAGGGCAGCTGCAAGCACCCGCTTATGGTTTTTTGATCAAGCTTACTAGGGACCCAAACGTCTAAGGGAACAGCAGAGCGACTTCGCTTTAACAACTTAAAATAACAACAAGTCCCTGCAAAGTATAGGTGGGCATTATCACACATGAACTAAGTTTAATTTCTTGCAGCTTGTGCTCCATAAACTTAATAATATTGTAACGACTTTTTGCATTTCTGTAATATAGTCATCGAAATCTCAATAAAACTATTATCCTTAAATTTCTTCACGCGTACAGTGATAATGCTGCACAAAAACTCAAAACTTCATTATACTCGCCGTGTTACGCCCAAGCGTGTAACGAGTGGCGGATCCCACCTACGCGGCGCAGCGCTTGGGCCACACAGCTCCGAACAAACGTCGCAACGGTGGCGAGCCGTTGGCGACACTGTGACGATTTGGCCGACCAGGCAATTGAACCTCACACCTCCCGCACCGATAGGGTGGGCTTAGCAACTGAGCTAATCGGCCGGCACCATGCTACACAAGTCTGCAGCAAAATCATCTTGTTTGTCTGACATTTCAAACGAACTGGCAAACCTTGCAGTAAATTCAAACAATAAACGCCATGATTCTTGAAGGATTTGTGCAGCTGCAAGGACGACTGCACTCACACAAAACGAAATTAAATCATCGAGCTTGTGTTCGATTCTAAGGGCAACAAATCGCGGCACAAAACTCACTTTTAAAGCAGCGATTACACTGCTTAACAATCTGCGCAAAAACTAAAGGCTGCACTATTTCGCGTAAGACTTCGCCCAAGACATTGCACATAAATCAATAAAAGTCACACTTGTTGATAAGTTGAAACTTAGAAGTTACAACTTAGTACTTATTTATAAATGGCAGCTTTTTAGCAACTTAAAAAGTAAAACGACTGATAAACCCACATTGCTCGCTTTAAGTAAAAGTGCTGTGACTACTTCAACCAAAACTTTCACACTGATCAAAATACAGCCAAACCGTTGTAAGTTTGTCCAGTTACCCAATTGCATAAGGCGTGAATGAAATAAAGCAAACAAGTGCTAATTACAACCAATTTCGCGATACCACAAGCCTGATGATGTGATAGCGGACTATGCTAGCTATTACTTTAACAAACTCTTCGCCGCAATGCGAACACAGTTTCAATGCGAGGAATCCACAAAGCTAAGTCATGAGTCCAATGCATCAACCACTTGGCCAATTCCCATGTGCCCCTTATTGCTGCTTAAAACGTCAGTTTAATTACAAACTCATACGGCTCACTCACGAATGAAAAAGTTTTAAAGGAAAATAGCTCAAAAACATGTTACCCAATTGCCCTCCAACGAGTTGCATAACTTTGCTTGACTTTCGTAAGGTTTCCTGAAATTTCAGATTTTTTTTGTTTGACTCCAAGTCAGGCGCTCTGGAGTAACCCTTCATTTTATTGATATTTTTGTTACCCACATTGAGATTAATATCCTCCAACAAGTTGAAGGTCCTAGCTGTTGTCATTTACCAGTTATGAGCTTGTGAATGTTTTCCTATTATTGACTTTTGATTCGAAACCACATGACTGTAAGCCTCCAAAAGTTGTGAGACACAATGCCCTAGACTGCGCAAGATTGGCAACATTTATCAATTTTTTGACGTTTGATCCCGAGTGACGTGACGTAGAGCGTTCATAGTTGGTATAGTGCAAGTACATATCAAGACACACCAACCCTATCATTTTCGAGTTTTTATGCATTTTTCATCAATAGTTATACGCCAAACGACGTATTTGCGTATTTGACCTTTGACCCCAAGTGACATCACGCAAAACCAATCATTGCTGGTGCTTTTGTACCCTGGTTGAGATGCATCTGCTCCGTAAACTTGAAGGTCGTACCAGCTGCCAATCACAAGTTATTAGCGTTTGATCAAACTATTTGTCAATTTATTTGATTAACGTTTGACGTTTAACCTGTTGATCGCCACCCCCCAAAAGTTGTTAGGCACAAGTTCACATGGAGGTCTATCATCCTTGGCACTTTAAAGTTTCTAGCATCAGCGGTTCAAAAACCTTAGGCTGCACAAAAAACTGCTGAAGTTCGTTGATTTGGCCTTTGACCCTAAGCGACGTCACAAACAGATCTATATTGTGCATATTTTTGTTCCCCACATTGATATGCATATACTGTGAAAATGTAAAGGTCCTACCTGTAGCCATTCAAAAGTTATTAGATTTTGGTAAATTTGGTTGTTTGACCTTTGACCTTTAACCTGACGACTGCCACCCCCCGCAAATTGTTAGGCACAAGTTCCCAATAAGATCTACCATCCCTGAACATTTCAAGCCTTTAGCATCAGCCGTTCAAAAGCCTTAGGCTGCGCAGAGTTGGCAACACTTTTCGGTTTATTCGACCTTTGACCCCGAGTCACGTGACATAGAACGTTTATAGTTGGTACACTGCAAGGACATATCAAGACACACCAACCCTATACACTTCAAGTTCCTATGTGTTTTGAATCAATAGTTTTACTCCAAACGACATATTTGCTTATTGGACCTTTGACCCCAAGTGACGTCACGCAAAACTAATCACTGTTGGTGCTTTTGTACCCTGGTTGAGATGCATCTGCTCCGTAAACTTGAAAGTCTTACCAGTTGCCATTCACAAGTTATTAGCGTTTACTCAAACTTTCTATCATTTTACTTGATTGACATTTGACGTTTAACCTGTTAATTGCCACCCCCAAAAGTTGTTAGGCACAAGATCACATGGAGGTCTATCATCCCTGAGAGTTTCAAGTTTCTAGCGTCAACGGTTCAAAAGCCTTAGGCTGCACAAAAATCTGTTAAATTCGTTGATTTGACCTTTGACCCTAAGTGACGTCACAAACAGATCATTGTTGTGCATATACTTGTTCCCCACATTGATATGTATACACTGTGAAAATGTAAAGGTTCTACCTAATGTCATTCAAAAGTTATTAGGTTTTGGTAAATTTGGTTTTTTGAATTTTGACCTTTAAGTTGACGACCGCCACCCCCAAAAGTTGTTAGGCACAAGTTCCCAATAAGATTTACTGTCTCTGAAAATTTCAAGTCTCTAGCATCAGCGGTTCAAAAACCTTAGGCTGCACAAAAGTTGGTGTTGAAAAAAAAAAAAAAAAAAGAAAAAAGAAACTAGATGGCAGCTGCAAGCACCCGCTTATGGCTTCCCGATCAAGCTTACTAGGGACCCAAACGTCTAAGGGAACAGCAGAGCGATTTCGCTTTTTACAACTTAAAAAAACAACAAATCCGTGCAAAGCATAGGTGGGCATTATCACACATGAACTAAGTTTGATTTCCTGCAGCCTGTGCTCCATAAACTTAATAATATTGTAACGACTTTTTACATTTCTGTAATACAGTCATCGAAATCTCAATAAAACTATTATCCTTAAATTTCTTCACGTGTACAGTGATGATGCTGCACAAAAAATCAAATCTTCATTATACTCGCCATATTACGCCCAAGCGTGTAACGAGTGGCGGAGCCCACCTACGCGGCGCAGCGCTTGGGCTACACAGCTCCGAACAAACGTCGCAACGGTGGCGAGCCGTTGGCGACTCTGTGACGATTTGGCCGACCTGGCAATTGAACCTCACACCTCCCGCACCGATAGGGTGGGCTTAGCAACTGAGCTAATCGGCCGGCACAATGTTACACAAGTCTGCAGCAAAATGATTTTGTTTGTCTGACATTTCCAACAAGCTGGCAAATCTTGCAGTAAAATCAAACAAAAAACGCCATGATTCTTGAAGGATTTGTGCAGCTACAAGGACGACTGCACTCACACAAAACGAAATTAAATCATGAAGCTTGTGCTCGTTTCTGAGAAATCGCGGCATAAAATGGGATGTATTATTTTGATATATCAAAAAATGAAGTTACAAAGTAAAAATTACGAGATTTTAAATAAACAGAAATTACGAAAAAAGATCTACATTTACTTGCCATTAACATGTTTTTTATTCAGAAACTCATTAACAACAATTTATTCAAGAATTTTTTGAAAAGGATGGCATACACCGCATTAAAGCAGTTTGAATAAATATAAAAAAAGAATGTTTGACTTTTTCGTCTTTCTGCCGCTCTCAACTAGGGCTTATTTTAAGGGTAGGGCTTACATTAAAATCATCCTCAAAAATCACGCTAGGTTTTATTTTGCGGGTAGGTCTTATTATCGGGGAAACACGGCAATTACAACCAATTTCGCGAAACCACAAGCTTGATAATCTGATAGCGGATTATGCTAGCTATTACTCTAACAAACTCTTCGCCGCAATGCGAACACAGTTTCAATGCGAGGAATCCACAAAGCTAAGTCATGAGTCCAATGCACCAACCACTTGGCCAATTCCCATGTGCCCCTTATTGCTGATTAAAACGTCAGTTTAACCACAAACTCATACGGCTCACTCACGAATGAAAAAGTTTTAAGCCAAAATAGCTCAAAAACATGTTTCCCTACTGCCCTCTAACGAATTACATAACTTTGCTTGACTTTCATGAGGTTTCCTGAAATTTCACGTTTTTTATCTTTGACTCCAAGTCAGGCACTCTGGAGTAACCCTTCATTATATTGATATTTTTGTTACCCACATTGAGATAAATATCCTCCGATAATTTAAAGGTCCTAGCTGTTGTCATTTACCAGTTATGAGGTTGTGAACATTTTCTTATTATTGACTTTTGACCCCAAACCACTTGACTGCCACCCCTCGCAAGTTGTGAGACCCAAGTTTACGTCGAGGTCTATCATCCCTGAACATTTCAAGCCTCTAGCATCAGCGGTTCAGATGCCCTAGACTGCGCAAGATTGGCAGCATTTATCGGTTTTTTGACCTTTGACCCCGAGTCACGTGACATAGAGCATTCATGGTTGGTACACTGCAAGAACATATCAAGACACACCAATCCTATCAAATTCAAGTTCTTGTGTGTTTTGAATGAATAGTTATACGCCAAACGACATATTTGCGTATTTGACCTTTGACCCCAAGTGACGTCACGCAAAACTAATCATTGCTGGTGTTTTTGTACTCTCGTTGAGATGCATCTGCTCCGTAAACTTGAAGGTCCTACCAGTTGCCATTCACAAGTTACTAGCGTTTGATCAAACTATTTGTCAATTTAATTGATTGACGTTTGACCTTTGACCTGTTGACCGCCACCCCCCAAAAGTTGTTAGGCACAAGATCACATGGAGGTCTATCATCCCTGGGAATTTCAAGTATCTAGCATCAGCGATTCAAAAGCCTTAAAATGCACAAAAAACTGCTGAGGTTCGTTGATTTGGCCTTTGACCCTAAGTGACGTCACAAACCGGTCATTATTGTGCATATTTCTGTTCCCCACATTGATATGCATATACTGTGAAAATGTAAAGGTCCTACCTGTAGTCATTCAAAAGTTATTAGGTTTTGGTAAGTTTGGTTTTTTGACCTTTGACCTTTAACCTGATGATCGCCAACCCCCAAAACATGTTAGGCACAAGCTCCCAATAGGATCTACCATCCCTGAACATTTCAAGTCTCTAGCATCAGCGGTTCAAAAACCTTAGGCTGCGCAAAATTGGCAACACTTCCCGATTTTTTTGACCTTTGACCCCGAGTCACGTGACATAGAACGTTTATAGTTGGTACACTGCAAGGACATATCAAGACACACCAACCCTATTAATTTTAAGTTCCTATGTGTTTTCCATCAATAGTTATACGCCAAACGACATATTTGCGTATTTGACCTTTGATTTCAAGTGACGTCACGCCAAACTAATCACTGTTGGTGCTTTTGTACCCTGGTTCAGATGCATCTGCTCCGTAAACTTGAAGGTTCTACCAGTTGCCATTCACAAGTTATTAGCGTTTGATCAGATTTTTGATCATTTTATTTGATTGACGTTTGACCTTTAACCTTATGACCGCCACCCCCCAAAAGTTGTTAGGCACAAGTTCACATGGAGGTCTATCATCACTGACAATTTCAAGTCTCTAGCATGAGCGGTTCAAAAGCCTTAGGCTGCACAAAAATCTGTTGAGGTTCGTTGATTTGACCTTTGATCCTAAATGACGTCACGAACAGATCATTGTTATGCATATATTTGTTCCCCACATTGGTATGCATATACTGTGAAAATTTGAAGGTCCTGCCTGTAGTCATTCAAAAGATATTAGGATTTGGTAAATTTGGTTTTTTGACCTTTGACCTTTAACCTGACGACCGCCACCCCCCAAAACATGTTAGGCACAAGTTCCCAATAAGATCTACCATCCCTGACAATTTCAAGTCTCTAGCATCAGCGGTTCAAAAGCCTTAGGCTGCACAAAATTTGGTGTTGAAAAAAAAAAAAAAGAAAAAAAGAATTTTTCGGAAACAAAATATTTTTTTTCTAGAAAGTGGGGGGCTGTCGGGGAAAGTTAGGGCGACCAAGGTGTAGACCTAGGTGGGACACACATTTGAACTCTAGGTCACTTTTGAATTGGAACAGTAGTTTAGCAGCTACAGCTGCTGGAAGTGTCAAAAAGTACACAAATGGCCAAACAAAAACAATATGGCTTCCCTTTTCGGGAAGCCATAAAAAAAAGAATTTTTCGGAAACAAAATATTTTTTTATCTAGAAAGTGGGGGGCTGTCGGGGAAAGTTAGGTCGACCAAGGTGTAGACCTAGGTGGGATACACATTTGAACTCTAGGTCACTTTTGAATTGGAACAGTAGTTTAGCAGCTACAGTTGCTGGAAGTGTCAGAAAGTGCACAAATGGCCAAGTAAAAACAATATGGCTTCCTTTTCGGGAAGCCATAAAAAGACTTTTTCGGAACCAAATATTTTTATCTAGAAAGTGGGGGGCTGTCGGGGGAAGTTAGGGCGATCAAGGTGTAGACCTAGGTGGGACACATATTTGAACTCTAGGTCACTTTTGAATTGGAACAGTAGTTTAGTAGCTACAGCTGCTGGAAGTGTCAAAAAGTGCACAAATGGCCAAGTAAAAACAAAATGGCTTCCCTTCTCGGGAAACCATAACTAGATGGCAGCTGCAAGCACCCGCTTATGGCTTCTCGATCAAGCTTACTAGGGACCCAAACGTCTAAGGGAACAGCACATTGACTTCGCTTTTACAACTTAAAAAAACAACAAATCCTTGCAAAGTATAGGTGGGCATTATCACACATGAACTAAGTTTGACTTCCTGCAGCCTGTGCTCCGTAAACTTAATAATATTGTAACGACTTTTTACATTTCTGTAATACAGTGTTCGAAATCTCAATAAAACTATTATCCTTAAATTTCTTCACGTGTACAGTGATAATGCTGCACAAACAGTCAAATCTTCATTATGCTTGCTGTAATATACCGAAGCAAGTAACGAGTGGCGGGGCCCACCTTCGCGGCTCAGCGTCTGGGCCACGCAGCTCCGAACAAACGTCGCAACGGTGGCGAGCCGTTGGCGACATTGTGACGATTTGGCCAACCCGGCAATCGAACCTCACACCTCCCGCACCGATAGGGTGGGCTTAGCAACTGAGCTAATCGGCCGGCACCATGCTACACAAGTCTGCAGCAAAATCATTTTGTTTGTCTGACATTTCAAACGAACTGGCAAGTCTTGCAGTAAAATCAAACAATAAACGCCATGATTCTTGAAGGATTTGTGCAGCTGCAAGGACGACTGCACTCACACAAAACGAAATTAAATCATCGAGCTTGTGTTTGTTTCTAAGGGCAACAAATCGCGGCATAAAACTCACTTTTAAAGCAGCGATTTCAGGGCTTAACAATCTGCACAAAAATTAATGGCTGCTGTTACAGCAAGTTATTCATTTGTTGACGTTTTTCTGTGCTGGGTCGCGAACCCAAGTCTTTCTCTCATGTTATTTTACGCACGCGATTGAATGAACTGGTGAGCCCTGAAACCATCTGTAAATTGTGTTTTTTGATTTTGAATTAACTGTAGATTTACACGCGTATAGTTACTGTGAAGACTGTGTTGAGTGCACGAGTATCTATAGCAAACTGTTAGAAACAATTGGAAGTTTGAAATGCTAGAATGTCAGGCTTATGGTGTACTTTAGCTTAAAATGATGACTGGTATTACGTTATGTCGGCAGATGTTATCATGTACTGTTAGAGAAAATACTGTGTTTATACTGTTTGAACTGTCCGAGATTATTGTGAAAGTTGCTGCCTTGTCAAACAGTTGGTAAGTTGCCTTAATGTACTTTGTGATTCTATAATTACTTTTCTTAAATGATTGTCTTTAATTTTGAGTTTTGCAATTAACGATAATTTCTACACCATATTTTGACGCGATTAGTTAGTTAATATTTTTGACGCTATGCACGTTACGGTTTTTCGTTGCATTTTATTTATGTTTCGTAGTCGTATATTTCTTTGATATTGCGTTAATCGTTTATATAATAGTTTGTTTATTTATTTTGTTAACGTTCTGTAACTTATTTAATAGAAAACCACACCACACCAGAAATTTGGAGTGCTGTTTTCAAGTGACAGTGACAGCAACAACACAAAAGTTTTCAACTTTTGGCAATCCGCTCGCTTGATGAGATATCCTGGATTAAAGGTATTTAAAATTTTGATTTTCTGCACTTACCTGATATCACCATGGCATTAGAGAAGCTGCGAGAAATAAACTACGCGTTGGAAAAGTTGTACGAGGAAGCTGACGCTTCGATTAGTGAAAGAAAGCCTTAGAATGAATTTACGGCATTAATAAGTAAGATCAACGCATTAGCCCTCGAAGCTGACCGGATAGCATTGAATTATAGTGGTACATGTGATGAAGAGAAACAAGTTTTTGAAAGGGAAGTTAAACTGCAACATGAATTAAAGGGTCGGTTTGACATGCGTGCTGCAGACTGGCTGCAATCGTTTAAGGGGATTGGAAAAGACGTTGCCAGTATTGTGACAGCTCCAATGACGCTCAGATCTCGTGTTTCTCGTAATAGCCAGCATAGTTCGACTAGCAGTGTAAACAAAGCAAAAGCGATAGCAAAGGAAGAACTGGCTCGTCTGAAACTTAAACACTTAGAACAACGACAAAAACTTGAGCAAGAAGAAGCTGAAAGAAAACGAAGTTTTGAACAAGAAGAAGCGGAAAGAATCCGTAGACAGGAATCGGAACGACAGCGAGAAAGACAAAATATGGAGTTATTGCGAGCTCGCCAGGAAGTGCAAGAAGCTTCTTTGGAACGACAAGTGTTTGAAGAAGAACTTGATAGAGGCGGTTTCATCCCACTTCAGGATGATTTCGAGAGTTCAAGACGCGAACCACGCTCTTGTGCACCTCCCGTAGAAATTGTCAAAGAACGCAGAACGAATGAAGTGTTAATAGATTTGCCTGCGTAGCCTCAAGCTACCGAGAACGCAGAAACTAGCGAAATCCAAGCGTTTCGTTCTGTTGCATCGTTAATTAGAGAAGACCTGAACAGCCCTAAAGTTGAATTTTTAAAGTTTAATGGCGATCCTATGCAATACCCTAAATTTATGCGCACTTTCGAGACAAATGTCGAGGGCACTGTTAGTAGTATATACAGGGGTAAATGTGGCCCGCCCCGCCTCCTCACGCCTCCTCCTCCTCATCCGGAGGCAGCTCATGTGCGCCGTTGGCGGTGACTCATTTTGAGGCGGTGGGTTGAGGCGGTATGTTGAGGCGGCGGCGGTGGGTTGAGGTGGTTCATCTTGAGGTGGATTGCTTGAGTCTGGAAATCAAATGTGGCCCACCCCTCCTCCTCCACATCCTGTGGGTTGAGGCGGCGGCAGCTTGTTTGAGGCGGTTCGTTTTGAGGTGGGTTGGTTGAGTCTGGAAATCAAAAATAATATTTCAGAAATATTGGTTCAATAATTATTTTTGATAAAACGTTTATTCTTTAGCTATTTCGTGCAGTATGAATCTAATCTCTGATTATCAAAGCATAATCATTGTTTTTAAAAGCGTTTACTACAAACTGAAATATGATACGTCAGTATACTTTCCTGTAATTTTAGTGGGGATAGCACACAAGATATAAAGATTGCATAAGCGATTGCTACATATGTCGAGTTGTTGCATAATATTCTACAACTCTTGTTTTGAACAGAAATTTCCGGTTGTTGCGCAATCTTTTTAAGCTCCAGGTAAGATTTGTAAAAGAATTATTATCATTGAACCTCTGGTAACCAAGCATAACCAGCAATTTTCTTTTAGAGACTGCTTTATCCAACCTTTTTTTTCTTGCGATTTTGTGGTATAAAAAAGTGTGCGCGAGTCAGTGTAGTCTATACTTTGAAAAACTACCGCAAGATTCGTTGAAAAATGGGTGACTGCGTTGACGTTATCTGTAGTAATTCCGCTCCTCAACCTGTTTGTAACTCAAACCCGTTTAAATGTCTATCTCCTAAAAATCCTCACATAATGAAGTCGGTGGCTGTTCGTTTTTTATGGTGGCTCGTATTTTGGTGGATTGCTTGAGTCTGGAAATCAAAAGTAGTTCTAAAGAAATAGTTGCATTTTGATAAAAAATATCGATGCGGTATAAATTGTTGATACCGATTCATTTTTTCTAATGGGTTTAACCAATGCTTTTAAAAGTGTTTACTACGAACTGGAATATGATACAACAGATGCTGTTCTTTCCTGTAATTCGGGAATAGACTGCAAAATCAGTTATTTATCTTTTTACTCTGTACCATCTGCAAAAAACAGATGCTGTTCTTTCCTGTGATTCGGGAATAGACTGCAAAATCAGTTATTTATCTTTTTACTCTGTACCACATGTAAAACAGATGCTGTTCTTTCCTGTAATTCGGGAATAGACTGCAAAATCAGTTATTTATCTTTTTGCTCTGTACCACATGTAAAACAGATGCTGTTCTTTCCTGTAATTCGGGAATAGACTGCAAAATCAGTTATTTATCTTTTTGCTCTGTACCATCTGTAAAACAGATGCTGTTTTTTCCTGTAGTTCGAAAATAGATTCCTACACAAGTACTCTCATCTCTTCACTCTGTACCACCTGTAAAACAGATGCCGTTCTTTCCTGTAATTCGGGAATAGACTACACAAGTACTCTTATCTCTTCGCTCTGTACCACCTGTAAAACAGATGCTGTTCTTTCCTGTGATTCGCGAATAGACTGCAAAATCAGTTATTTATCTTTTTACTCTGTACCATCTGTAAAACAGACAGGTGACACCGTTTAATTCTAACGGTAATCGTACACAAGATATAAAGGTTATACATCAGAAATTGCGACATGAATCGAGTTGTTGCGTAATACTCTACAGCTCTTGTTTTAAACAAAAATATCCGGTTGTTTCGCAATCTTTTTACTATATAAACTCCAGCTTTTTCAGGTACATCAGACTATCAAAATGTTTCCGTGTGAAATCTGCTCAAAACAATTTGCAAGGAAAGATATTTTAAGACGACATACTCGTTCTTTACATGGTCAAAAACAATACGAGTGTGAAACCTGCTCGGAAAAATTCGCAAGAAAAGAAGATTTAAGACGACATACTCGTTCTTTACATGGTCAAAAACAATACGAGTGTGAAACCTGCTCGGAAAATTTCGCAAGAAAAGAAGATTTAAGACGACATACTCGTTCTTTACACGGTCAAAAACAATACGAGTGTGAAACCTGTTCGGAAAATTTCGCAAGAAAAGAAGATTTAACACGACATACTCGTTCTTTACATGGTCAAAAACAACACCAGTGCAATATCTGCTTAACAAAATTTACAAGAAAAGACAATTTAACACGACATATTCGCTGTGTACATGATGGAACAAAGGAACATATTTACCAAAAGATTTGTGATCATGCTACCCCGACCGAATGTCCTGTTATCAACCCACCTTCTGCAAAGAAATCTAGATGGACTGATCCAACAAAAAGTTCTGATGCATCTTCCACAGAGTCTAACATCGCTGCCAATGCTCCAGTTCATTCACCAGCTGAAAAGAAATTGAAATCTGGTCAGAAACGTCACTGGAAAGAAATTCAGTATAACGATAACGAAGTTGCTGAAAACGATAAAGCATTCGACTGTATTCAATCACATTGGTCTTCCATCAGAAGCTTTACTCGAAAAGGACAAATCCAAAGTTTGTACAATTTTTATTATAATCAAAGTTTTAAAGATATGATTGAAAAAATAGCTCAAGCGATCATGCATAACCGAAAGAACCGATTTAAAATCAATTATGCAGTCGGTTACGTTCTCAGAAATATTGAGACAGGTGAATTTAGATATTATCATCCATCTAATAACGGATTGCTTTTGAACACGGCTTTACTCACTTCGAACGGAGAAGAGTTGGTGGAGTTTTTAAATTCCATTTCCGAAGAAGATTTTCTCGATACCGTTTTTAGACCTGATACCCGTTGGAAAATTTATCGAGCTACAAATATTTTGTTTTTTGTTCACGGTTTAAAAAATGCATCGTTGGGTGGAGAAGTACAATTACCCGACTACATAAAATTTAACCGGGGGCTTGCTCATGTCAGTGGCGCTTTTAATTTATGCTTCTTCCGATGTCTGGCAGTCTTTAAAGGAGCTGACTCACGTCGGTGTGAAACTGTATGTAAAGAGTTATTTTCACGTTTTCGTTCACAACGTTCTGTTGACGTTTTTAACGGTATCAATTTCAGTGATCTACCTCAAATTGAAGATTTGTTCAAAATTAATATTGTGATCTATCAACTTAAAGAAAACGTTGCCAAACTCATTCAAAAAAGTCGTGAATTGTATGACGAAACAATGAGATTAAACTTATATCAAAACCATCTAAGTTTGATCACTGATCTTGAAAAGTATTGTTCTGTCTATCAATGTTCCAATTGTGATGAATTGTGGTACAAGAAAAAGCATTTTTTACGTCATTGTAAAACGTGTAAACTCATCACGCGTCAAACGTACCCTGGAGGTATATTTAAATGTAAAGAAACTATTTTTGAAAAACTTGCTATGATTGGTATAACCGTACCGCTTAAAGACCGATATTTCCCATATTTTGCATGCTTTGACTTTGAATGCTATTTTGATACTGCAAACTTACCTAAAAACGGTCCACAGCTTACGTTTGAAGCACGACATGTTGCGTTAAGTTTTGCGATTTCCTCTAATGTACCCGGGTTTCAAGATGGAGTCTGTCCTGTTACCGATGGAAATGAGACAGATTTGATCCGTAAGATGGTGACGTGCCTGGAGGAAATTTCTGATGCAGCTTATGCTCTCCTGAAAAATAAGTTTGACTATGTTTTTGAAGCTTTTAACACCAACCAAAACTGTAGATGTCAAAATCTTCAGAAAGAATTTGAACAATATTTGCATGAAATTCCAGTTCTTGGGTTCAATTCTGCACGTTATGATTTGCAATTAATCAAAAAAAGTTTAATTCCAGTCCTTCTCAACAAGAAAGATTTTGTTATCAAGAAAGCCAATACGTACCTGTGCTTGAAAACAGACAAACTCAGGTTTCTTGATATTCGTAACTTCCTGGCACCTGGTTTCTCTTACAAAAAATTTCTGGAAGCTTACGGGTGTGAAAGCGGGAAGTTTTTCTTTCCATACGAGTTTGTGGATTCTGTAGAAAAACTGGATTATCCTCGAGTACCCCCTCACGAAGTTTTTTTCAGCAAGCTTACACAATCAAACATTACTCAAGCTGATTATGAGCTGGTGGAAAAGACTTGGATAGAGAAAAACTGGACCTCCTTACGCGATCTACTTGTTTACTACAATTTGCTAGACGTCAATCTTTTCGTGGAGGCTATCCAAAAACTTTTAGATCCCTACGTTAAGAATGGGTTTGATATTTTTAAAACAAGCTTTTCTGTGAGCGGTGTTGCCAAATTGAAAATGCTGAAAGAAATGACTCAAGATACGTTTTTTTGTTTGTTTCCAAAAAGACATGCGGATTTATACCAAAAACTGCGTTCTCAACTTACCGGGGGCTTGTCTCTCGTATTTACTAGACTTGCTATTGCAGGGGAAACCTACATCAAACCCGACCGTTTTGAAAACCCTTACAAAGTTGCCAAAATTGTTGGTTATGACGCCAATTCGTTGTATCTGTACGCCATTCGAAGACCAAACCCTACTGGTTATTTCTGCAGTTATAACGAAGAAAATGATTTTAAACCAGATCCTTGCTGCAAGTTTGGTTTGCTATCTTTTCAATGGTTGAGCTGGGTTTCACATTCCCAAAACAAGAAAATACAGCACAAATTTAACTCTGGAGAAGTCCGTCTTACCGAATACTCTCTCCCGGTTGATGGATACTGTGAGGAGGAGAAGCTCGTGTTCCAGTTTGATGGATGTTTGTTTCATTCTTGCTCAGTTTGTGCCACCAACCGGAACCCAGACGGAAGTCTACAAGAAATAAATCCTTTCAGCAATTTGAAACATGAAGATATCCGAAAAAAGACGGAAGAAAACACAAAAAGACTCCAAGATGCGGGTTATCGAGTGGTTAGAATGCGGGAGTGTACATGGAAAAAAATGAAAACAAAACCTCACATCGCCTCGTTTCTGAAAACATTGAAAACGGTAACCCCAAAACGACAACTATCGTTTCAAAAAATTCTGGAAGGGATTCAAGACGAGTCTTTATTCGGTCTCGCTATCATCGATATCCACACACCGGAAGAACTGAAACCTGAATTTGACGATTTCCCTCTTATTGTGAAAAACGTTTCAGTGAGTCGGGAAGATATTGGAGAGTATATGGCAAAAATCGCAGAAGAGCGCGGTTTTTTGAAAAAACCCAAACGCGCACTCATTAGTTCTCATTTTGGTGTGAAAGTTTTGGTAAACACCGACATGGCAAAATACTATCTAGAAAAAGGAATGAAAATTACCAGGATCTACAAATTTATTCAATTTCACCCCGAAAAATGTTTCGAAAAGTTGGCCAATGAAATTTCAGACAACAGGAGAGCAGCTGATATTGACATCTCCAAAAATATTTTGGGAATGACCTCGAAATTAATTGGAAACAGTCTGTACTCTGCCACGTTGCTGAACAAAGAGAAACATCGGAACGTTAAGTATTGCGATAATTCAACAGTCAATAAAGCCATTAACAACCCGCGATTTGTCAATTTAGATGTGGTAGCGCCAGAAGTGTACGAAGTGGAGACTTTGAAGAAAACTATCACCAACGATCAGGCTCTACAGATCGGTCTCTTTGTTTATTTGAACGCGAAATTGCATTTGTTTCAATTCTACTATGAGTTTATGAAGAAGTTCTTGGACCCCAAAAAGTACTGTCTTATCGAAACCGACACCGACTCGATCTACTGTGCGTTGGCTGAGAAAGATATTGATCTTTGTGTGAAACCCGAATTCAAAAAAGAGTACTTTATCCAAAAACTCAAATGGATGCCTTTAGCAGTCTGTAACCTACACAAAGAAGATTTTATTACCGCGAAAATGACGGACACGGAATGGAGGCCGAGTCCATGCTGCCAAGAACAGCTCAAGTATTTGAAAAGACAACCCGGTCTTTTTAAAACAGAACACGAAAGTGAAAAGATCGTAGCATTGGGACCTAAAAGCTATTTTTGCTCGAGTTCAAACGGTGTAAACAAACAAATTTCCAAAGGAGTATGCATCAGTCAAAATCCTCTTACCTTTGATCAGTACCAACATGTTTTAACATCCGACAATCCATTAACCATCACAAATCGAGGTTTTCGAAGTAGAAACCATCAAATGTACTCTTACATCCAAAATAAACGAGGTTTAACTTCTTTTTATTGCAAGCGAAAAGTTCTAGGGAACGGTGTCGAAACTATACCTCTAGATTTGTGAAATGTCTTTGATTATTAGTATACCGTGTATCTAGCGAATGTCTAGAGAACCTATTTTTCAAAACTGTTTGCGGTTCCAAAAGTTTTCTTGCGCAATTTTCTGATGACGTCACACAAGTTATCCAGCGTTGCATAGATTCTCTAGACATGAACTACTGCTCTGAATACGTTTCGCAACCATACTTTGAAATCTATACTGATTGAAACTGTATTTTGAAGTCTACGCTGATTAAAACTGTATTTTTTGTATGTCTTAATAAAACAAATTCAGTAAGTCTGTAGTGCTTTTGCAAACAAAAGTCTGTAGAATTACTTACTGCTAAAGAGTCTCGTTGCAGTTCACTCTATAACTTGAAACGCGCAGAGTGACAATAGGATATTCACATCCTGTCTCTCCTCTGTTTCTCTTTTACGTAAGTCAGCTTCATAACTTGAAACGCGCAGAGCGATAATAGGGAATTCACATCCTGTCTCTCCTCTGTTTCTCTTTTACGTAAGACAGCTTCGTGATGCTACAACGAGAAGTTACGAACGTTTTGCAAAAAAAAATTAGGATACTCGACGGAGTATATATTCTGGTAAATAACTGCTCTTCATTTATTCTGAGATCGTTATTGAGAGACTGAAAGCATGGAACATATAATCGAACGATTACGCACGTTTACTACCGAAGAACATGAAATCGCCGTCATGATGGCGACGGTTGGATTTTACAGAGAACATTACTCCCGTCACGGGGACGCTGTCCGGTGTTATTTTTGCCGGGTAGTATTGTACGACTGGACCCCGGGAACAAACGTCGTCAAAGCCCATGTACGGTAAGTCGTAGATTTTTTCTTTTGAGACAGTAAAACACGGTACTGAGTGTGAATACTCTATTTAAAATTCGTACGCAAAAAGTATAATGTTGTAAACCATCAGATAGCGCCCGCTACCGGTTGAGGGCTTTTCGTGAATTAACGCAATTTGTTAGCGTGGAAAAAAATTAAACATGCAGCGATGTTTTATTCAAGCGTTCCTAGCGGTCTATCAGAGTTATTATAAATTAATACGAGTTACAAAATTCTTTTGGTTGTTTTTACAAGATTAAAATTTTGTATTTCAGAAACAGTCCCACCTGTCCTTTCATGATGGAGAGGTTAGGGATTGAAAGAATCCATGAAATTGCAGCCGACGGACAAAGTACGCATCCAAGAAGAGACTTGGAAATTGAGGATGAGGGTGTGCTCCATTTAGAGCACAATTTGCAATGCGTGATCTGTTTTGATCGACCTCGTAAAACAATGTTTTTACCGTGTCTGCATTACGGCTGCTGCGCGGAGTGCGCTGAACAATTAAATCGATGCCCTTTTTGTAGAAAGGATATTTTCTTTGTGTTGAGTGTTTTGTCTGTGTAATGTTTGTAAATTAAAAATGTGTTGAAGAATGGTATTTATTGTAGTACAGAGCAGTTTCGTATCATTTCTGCTATGTCTCTAAAAGTGGATAAACCTAGCTCGTTCCTTTTAGCTGGTGCTAGCGGAGTAGGTAAAACGTTTTGGATTTTTCGTCTCATCGAACATCGAGATGAAATCTTTACTCAAAAGATAGAGAGAATTTTATATTTCTACGAAGTTTGGCAACCTCTTTTTGAAGAATATAGTGGTTGTGTAGAATTTTTTCAAGGAGCACCTAGTGTAGAAACATTAAAATCCCCCGAAAGGAAGTTGGTCGTGTTAGATGATTTAATGAATTCAAACAGAGAATTAATTACAAAAATCTTTACCGTGTACAGTCATCACTACAATTTTTCAGTTCTCTTTACAGCTCAAAATCTTTTTAACAAACAAATTCGCGAAATTTCACTCAACTCCAAGTTTGTTGTGTTGTTTAAAAACTGTCGAGATCTTAGACAAATAGAGTGTTTTCTGCGTCAAGCTTTCCCTTCAAAATTCAAATCCGTTTTCCAGGCGTATATAAACGAAACACGAGCTCCAAATTCTTATCTTTTCTTAGACTTCAGATGCGACGCACCGGATAATCAGAGAATCCGCGCTCAAATTTTTCCAGGAGAAATAAATTATATTTACCAATGAATCGTTTAAGAAAGCAAACCCCGACCTTGAAATTGCTACAAAAAGCCCCACCCAGTTTGCAGAAAGCCATTCTATCAAAAGCAAACGATGAATTAATACGTTGTATTTGCGATGTCTCTCATAACGTTTTACGTGGAACAGCTGAAATTTCAACACCTCACAAAAAAAGACTCACAAAACACAAAGAAGCGTTGAGGAAACTTGTTGATCGAAAAATTTCGCTTAAAAGAAAAAGAAAAATCATTCAGAAAGGTGGGTTTTTAGGGGCTTTGTTATCCGCAGCCATTCCGGTTATTGGCGGGCTTCTGAGCAATATAGGAAGAAAATGAGACGTTTGGTGGTTTTAGAACCCACAACCTATGAAAGATTAACTCTAGAACATAAACAGAAACCAGAAGAAAAAATATTATCAACTCTGGATAAAAGGATGGAAGAAATTTTAGCCTTAAAAGTTCCTGCTCACCAAAAAATGCAACTTCATAATGAAGCGTTGCAGAAATCGCAGCTATATGAAAAAAAGACTCGTCGCAGAGAGATCGTAAAACAAAAACCTTTAAGCGAGAGTGATATTTTGAAGGGATACAGGAGAACCACACAACCTAGAAAGATTCTAAAAGCTATACGCGACAATAAAAGCTCCGATTGGAACGATAAAGGTAACCTCGTTGTGGACGATCAAGTGATTCCTAACAGCGACATCAGGAAACTGCTACGCTCAGCTGTACACAAACCAAATAAAACGTTAGCAGGTTGGGAACAGTTCGATTCTTTATCCAAATGGAAGAATTTGTAGAATATTACGATATCAAAAAACCCTTGTCATTTTCTGGTGCAAAAAATTTCCCTAAACCTGTCAGATTATGGTTGCGGACGCAAAATGCGTTCACGTTACATAAACCTGTTAAAAAAACATACCCGAGAAGAAAAACGATTGTTTCCGGATTGGGACAGTAAATGCAAGCAGATTTAATTGATTTTTCTTCGTTGAAAAAATTCAATGACGGTTTTCGTTATGTGGTTGTGTTAACTGACGTTTTTTCCAAATATGTTTACAATGTGTGAAAAATAAAACAGCTCAGAGTATGATTTGTGCTTTTTCAAAATTATTAAAACGTAGTAAGTATTTCCGGTCGCTGCAAACAGATAGAGGAAGTGAATTTACAAATCATGCTTTCCAGTCTTGGTTGAAAAAACAAAAGATTCATTTTTTTCATTCGCATGACTATGATGTTAAGTGCGGAATCGTTGAAAGAGTCATAAGAACGTAAAAAGAAAGACTTTGGCGGTATTTTACCTATACCAATACACGGCGATACATCGACATTATCCAAGATCTAGTACATTCGTACAATCATACAAAACATTCGTCTATCAAGTGCACACCTGCACAAGTGAGCCTTAAAAATCAAGAACAGGTTTGGCAAACTTTATACGGTGACCAAAAAGTGAAACAACCAAAACTGAAAGAGGATACTCTAGTTCGATTATCGACTATTCGCACCACGTTTCGTAAAGGTTATCTTCCCGGGTGGACAGAGGAGTTGTTTATGGTTGCTCAAGCAATTGCAGGGGATCCTCCCTACTATAAAATCAAAGATTTAAATAACGAAATCTTGAAAGGTACTTTTTATGGTGAAGAACTACAAAAAATAGTAAAAACAGACAACTTGTATAAAATTGAATCCATTCTAAAAAAACGTAAACGCGGTAAAAAACAAGAATATTTAATCAAGTGGAGCTCCTTTCCGGACTCATTTCATA
The DNA here is from genome assembly GCA_964006365.1 of Trididemnum miniatum. Classification (NCBI taxonomy): domain Eukaryota; kingdom Metazoa; phylum Chordata; class Ascidiacea; order Aplousobranchia; family Didemnidae; genus Trididemnum; species Trididemnum miniatum. The sequence continues at coordinate 5,688,532 of OZ023236.1, forward strand.
GTTGGGTTGCGAAGAGCGATCTTGTTCATTATGCGTAATATTCTGGAGTCTACAAGTAATTTAGCTATTTTCATCGCCCAAGTTTTGATTGTGTACATAGTCGTTGCGATTAGTCTCTACAACCTGACTCGAGGGGATACCAATAAAGAGCTTTGGATCTCGTTGTTAAGTAGTTCCGTCGGATATTTACTTCCCTCCCCTATTCTAAACCGAAAATCTCCCGAATAATGTTTTATCTGACGCTTCCGAGCAATAGCTCCTTTAATCATTTTCCAAACAATACGTTATCGGAATATACAACCAAACTCCCTCAGGAGATTAATCTGGAAGGTTCGTGGGAAGTTGGAATCGCTGAAATTGGTTACCCTCACACTTGGTACAACATATCTCGAGAGGGTGAATATTGGCTAAGATATGAATATAAACGTCGCATTGTCCGCGTAACTTTGCAGCCAAGATTTTATGGTTCTCCTAAAGATATTGTGGATGAATTGATGAAAGGGTTAAGACTTTATTATGCGGATGAACCTTTACGAGTTCGTTTGTTGTACATGGAATTTGCGAACAAAGTCCAGATTCAAATGGCTGGAGGAAAAGTAACTTTCGGAAGAGATTTAGGAAACATGTTAGGCGCTCACTTCGAGGAATATACAAGTCGTACAACATATCACACAGATAGAGAAATCGATATTTATCAGGGAACTTATTCTATCTTTGTATACTGTGATGTAGTGGAACCGAGAATTGTTGGAGACGTCATGACACCTTTATTAACAACTATTCCTGTGGAAGGTTCTCATGGAGATTATATTCACAAGCGATTTGAAAAAATACATTACCACCCTCTATTACGGAAAAATTTTACCGACATTCAGATTTCTTTGCGAAACGATCAGGGAGAAAAACTTAAATTCGAAAGAGGGAAAGTCACAGTCACTTTACATTTTAGAAGGAGAAAACTTGAACAGTTATAACGTATATAGTACGCGTATATAACCGACTGATCTTAGTACAACAAGATGAGACATACGTACTGTTGCGATACTAGAGCTTACGAGCATTATTACCTGAACCAAGTGGGTAGGGGAGGGACTTATTTTAGTGGGTCCAGATACCAAAGTGGGTACGGAGGGTTATCAGGAATTTTTAATGCAATTTCAAAAACGGTAATGCCTTTACTTAAAAGCGGGGCAAAAGCGATCGGAAAGCAAGCTTTAAAGAGTGGCGTTGGTTTTGCATCAGATGTTTTACAAGGGAAAAACATGAAACAAGCCGCTATCGATCGTGCTAAAGCAGCTGGTTCAAATCTTCTACAGCGAGCTGTAAAACGTAAAAATCCACCAAGAGTACAAAAAAGAAAACGCAGACGAAAGAAGGACATATTCTCTTAACCATGGCGTCGTTAGTACACCCGAGCTCTGCAGAATCTGTTACTTCGCAATTGGATTTGTTTTCAGTCCCAGCAAGTCAAACCAGTTTAGACGATGGTATGTTTACAGAATATAGACCTATATCGATTCTCACAAGCGAAGGACCTATTGAGTTTTGTATCGCAGCTGAAGCATCCAACTACATTGATTTTGCAAACACGTTTCTTTATATCAAAGCGGCGGTGACCACAGACGCTAGGACCAATCTTGAAGCTAATGAACAAGTAGCACCTGAATGCAATTTCTTACCCACGTTATGGTCTCAATGTGATTTGTTTTTAAACGGAACGTTAGTGACCCAATCTAACAATAACTACCCTTACCGTGCCTACATCGAGAGTTTGTTGAGTTTTGGAAAAGAAGCAAAAGATTCTCAATTATCTTCCATTGTATGGTATCGAAACACAGCCGGACATTTTGATGAAAGAGATGACGCAAACCTAGGTTACGCAAAACGGAAAGAGCTGGCTGCGAATTGTCGCCAAATAGATATGATCGGACGTTTACATCTGGATTTAGCCTTTCAAAACAGATATCTTCTTAACGGTGTTGAAATTCGCATTCGTTTAATACGATCCAAAAACCAGTTTTGTCTACACGGTAATAATGCTAACACCAAAGTTTCTTTGAAAGATGTTGCGCTTTTTTGCCGCAAAGTTAAACCTAACCCGGCTGTTCAGTTGGCTCACACGAAAGCATTGTTACACGGGACTGCAAAATACCCTTTGAGACGTGTGGAGGTGAAGACATTTACTGTTCCACAAGGAAATCGCTCTATATCGAAAGAAAACTTATTTTTAGGACAGCTACCAACGCGTTTGGTGTTTGGAGTGGTTGATAACGACGCTTACAAAGGAGTTATAACAAAATCACCTTTTAATTTTAAGCATAACGATATCAACTTCGCGGCAATCTATCGTGACGGAGTTCAAATCCCTAGCAAATCTTTACAACCGGATTTCGCTGGTGATTGTTTTATTTGCAGTTATTTCGGATTGTATTCACAAACAGGACAATACTATCACGATACCGGAAACGATATATCACGGGAGCAGTATAAAAAAGGATGCGCCTTGTTTGCTTTTGACTTAACTCCACAGTTGAATTCGAGCGATGAAGTTTTTGAATTAATTAAAAACGGAAACATACGTTTAGAACTTCATTTTGCAGAAGCTACTCCGCATACCTTAACAGTAATTGTTTTTGCTGAGCACGATAACTTACTCGAAATCGATCGTGAAAGACATGTTGCGTTTGATTACACAGCATGAATACTTATCAGATTGAGTATTACTTAAAAAAAGATCCTTTCGCACGAAGAATATTTAAAAAAGCCTGCCCTAAAGACCAGTTACAACATATCGAATACCCCTCGGTTTACGTCGTAAACTCTCACACAAGTTCAAAACCTGGTGAGCACTGGTTGGCTATTTTCTTTGACAAACAAGGTCGAGGGGAGTTTTTTGATTCCTATGGTTTACACCCTGCTTTCAACGGTTTCGCTACCTTGATGAATCAAAATTCGAAAGAATGGATTTACAACAACAAGACTCTACAAAGTTTATTTTCTACAATGTGTGGACATTTCTGCATTTACTATATTTTATTCCGTGCTCGTGGTTTGCCTATGCGTACTATAATTTCTCATTTCTCCACTAACTTAACAGAAAACGATCGTAGAATATCACAATTTATTCGTAATTTGTAATGCACACGTGATTTACAATACAATATCAAGAAAACAATACACGTCTGATTTTTTCTCTATGTAAGTAGTAGTAGATGCGCCATTTCGAACAGACAATGGTGAGCATTGGTGAGCCGGAAAATGACGTCATACGTTGTAAGCAACCTACGCGTCGGCGTATCTGAAAAAACGATATATTTCCGTTCTTTTAGAGATTACGTTCAGTAATTCGTGGCAATACCATTATAAAAGGTTTCATAGCTTAGTTGACAACGTACTTGCTAATTTAATTGCATTGACATAATTGCTTGTTTACTAATTGACAAAATTTGATTTTATCTATGTTTAGTTATGTAAATTGCTTTTATCTTTAACGTTTTTAAGTATGGAAATTGCAAGTTTTGCATTCAAACCCAAACTATTCATTAATTTTCAACACGAATTCTTTTCACGTGTTAATTTTTTATTATTTTCTTTTACTTAAAAGTGTTTTTTATTATGAAATAAGTTATGTAAAGATTTAATTACTTCCAAAATTTTTGCTGCAGTATTGCATTTAGAAATTTAATAGTTTTTTAATTTTCATTTTACGATGAAAAAATCTTTTTGTTACAGTATTGCAATTAAAACTTAATAGTTTTTTTTTATTTTGTAAATATTTTATTATAAAATAAATTACATAAAGATTTAATTACTTCTAAAATTTTTGTTACAATATTTCAATTAAAACTTAATAGTTTTTTTTTAAGCTTTATTTTATAACAAAAGAAATATTTTGTTGCAGTATTGCAATTAAAACTTAATAGTTTTTTTTTAAGCTTTATTTTATAACAAAAGAAATATTTTGTTACAGTATTGCAATTAAAAATTTAATAGTTTTTTTTTAATTTACAATGAAAGAAATATCGATTTCATACTTCTTAGTTAAAATTATTGCTGCATTTTAGTTTTACATATGTGATAGAATTTATGCTTTAGTTATTTTGATAATTCTAAAGTTGTTGTTACATTATTTCTTTTCGCATATTTTAAAAACTTTTACGTTAATAGTATTATTTACCAGTTCAATAACTTAGGGAATTATTGTTATCTTCCTTTAATTTTTTTGAAAGTATTTTTATTATGAAATAAATCATGTAAAAATTTAATTATTTCTAAAATTTTTGTTATTGTATCGAATTTTAGTTATTAAAAGTTACGCTTTTGTTATGGTTTTGTGCAAAAAATATTGAGGGTTGCTGAGTTGACTTGATCACAAACATACCACCAGACGGGGTCGCTGACTTGGTTACAAACAAAAGACTAGATACGGTTTTTGAGTTGCTGTCAGCAGTTACGTTGTTACGTACCACAAATATAAAATCATGTTATCTATTTAAATTTGGACAAAATACACACTAACGCTTTTTACTAACAAAAAATATAAAGGAAAACAGGTATTTGACTTTCATGGAAGCTAGTGTATATTGCGCAATAGTGTGTAAGTTTGTTTATATTGACTCGGAAACGTCATGGACGCTGAAATAATTTGTGATATCTGTCATAAAAAGTTTATGAAGAAGTCCAATTTGAACCGACATGTGAAAACAATACATGAGAAGAAAGAAGACTTTGCATGTATGAAATGTCAGAAAAACTTCAAGTAGATGCATCATTTAAAACGTCACCAGCAAAAGTGCGGGAAATGTAGAAGATGCGGAGCACAATTTGATTCGCTGACAGATTTTGCAAAACATTCTTGCAAAAGAAAGCACACTGAAAACGAAAAAACACCAACTAAAAAAGCAAGGACCACGTATCGAAAACCGAATTACACCGGCGATCTTCGAGCAAAGAACCGGAAGGAGTTTGAGGTTTTAGAAAATAAACACTTGGATGAAGAGGACCCAGAATTGCGGGAGTTTCTTTCAAAATACTGGTCCAACATCAGAACTTTCTCAAAACATGGAAAAGTACAGAGCTTACATAATTTTTATTTTCGAAATTTTGAACACATGATCGACACAATTGCTGAAAGAATAATGAGGGATCAACAAACCAGATTCAAACTGAATTATAGCTTTGGGTACGTCCTGAGGAATATTGACACTGATGAATTCCGTTATTATCACCCCTCCAGCAACAACGCTCAAGTATTGGACGCGGCTGTGACCATAAGCAGCAGCAACGAGTTAGAGGAATTTTTACACAAGACAGCAGCGGAGGATTTTTTGGAAAATTTCAACCGACCGGATACAAAATGGAAAATAATCCGGATTATGAATTTGGTCTTTTACATCAATCATTTGGCGGATGCACCTCTATCAGGACCTGTAGAGCTTCCAGACTTTTTAACGCATAATCGAGGGGTGGTGAATCATACAGCCAACGACAATCTATGTTTTTTTCGATGTTTATCTATTTTTCGCGGTTGTGATAAACGTTCGTGCGAACAAGATGCTAAACATTTATTCGCCGCTTATCGCAAACATTTTCATGTCGATCCTGATCTGTTTCAAGGCGTTTTTCTCATTGATTTTCCAAAGATAGAAGATTTTTTTGAGGTTAATATCGTTGTTTACGAGCTCCAAGATAAAAAAGCGAAACTAATACAGCGTAGTCGCGAGTTGTACGATGAAACCATGCAATTGAATGTTTTTAAAAATCATTTAAGCTTGATTGTTGACTTTGAAAAGTATTGTGACGTTTATCAATGTCAGCGATGTGATAAACTATGGTATGGGCGAAAAGATTTTTTGAGACACACCAACTCTTGCGACCAAACTGTTACACAATCTTTTCCAGGCGGTATTTTTAAAAACCAACCAACTATTTTTCAAAAATTAGAAGATATAGACGTTTTTGTACCCAATGACCAACGACATTACCCTTTTTACTGTTGCTACGATTTCGAGTCGATTTTAAGTCAAAATAATTTACCTGAAAACGGTGAAAAACTTTCTTTTACTTCCAAACACATCCCTTTAAGTGTGGGCATAGCTTCCAATATCCCAAATTTTGAAGATCTCATTTGTTTTGTTTCTGAGGGTAACGAAACTGTATTAGTTCAAAAAATGGTTGATTATATGGAAAAACTCTCAGATGCTGCATATGCAATCCTGCAGGAAAGGTATGAATACGTGTTTGATGCTCTTGCTATCAGTCTCAATTGTCGGAGCGAAAATCTTTTAAAAGAATTTGATGCTTTCATTCGAGAACTCCCTATACTGGGTTACAACAGCTCTAAATACGACCTTCCTTTAATTCAAACCATACTGATTCGCGAATTGGTGAAAAAAATTGATTTTGTGATTAAAAAAGCAAACACTTATCTCTGTTTAAAGACTGCCAAACTTCGATTTTTGGATATTCGAAATTACATTTCTCCTGGCTTCAGCTATCGATCTTTTCTTTTGGCTTACGGTTGCACTGCAGAGAAATTTTTCTTTCCTTATCGCTTCATTCGTGATTTAAAAGCATTAGAACATCCGTCTGTTCCACCGTACGAGGCATTTTTTAGTGAAATCACAAATTCTAACATCTCTCCCTCAGAATATGAGTTTGTCAAAAAGACCTGGAAAGAAAAAGAGTGGAAGACTCTCAAAGATATGCTCATTTATTACAACGTGATGGATTGCGGGCCTTTTGTTGAAGCTGTAGGTAAAATGTTACAGCCTTATTTGGCACAAGGTATTGATATATTTAAATCTAGCTTTTCTGTTAGCGGAGTTGCTAAAATTCAAATGCTCCAGAGATGTGAAAAAGAAGCTTTTTTCTGTCTGTTTCCCAAAAGACACGCTGATCTTTATCATACTTTGAGATCCAATATCACAGGCGGACTATCCATTGTTTTTACCAGACTAGCTATTAAAGACGAAACAAAAATTCGTCCTCATGAGGTATCTCACCCAGAAACGTGCAAGAAAGTAATAGGTCTTGACGCGAATAGTTTGTATTTGCACGCTATATCCCAAGACTTGCCTTGTTCATACTTTATTCGCTATCGAGAAAAAGATCATTATCGCCCAGATCCTTGCTGCAAATACGGGCTCTCATCTTATCAATGGTTAAAATGGATCAGTTACACCCAAAATAAAGAAATTCAGCACAAATATTCAGGTCAAGGCGAAAAGAAGTTGACTCAGCACTCGTTGATTGTTGACGGGTTCGCTCCAGCGACTAATGAAGTTTTTGAATTTGATGGTTGTTTTTGGCACGGATGCGACAAGTGTTCAGCAAATCCTGATGGTAGTCCCAAAAAAGTTCATCCGGTAAACGGAAAAACCTATGAACAGCTTCGACAAGACACCTTGAATAAGACCAAAAAGTTAGAGGAAGCGGGTTATAGAGTCAATAGAATAAGAGAATGTGAGTGGAAAAAACTGAAAAGAAATCCGGAAGTTGCTTCGTTCCTAAAAAAGCTAAAGTGTGTAGAGCCTCGCAACCAGCTGACGTTTGAAAAAATTATAGAGGGCATCCAGTCTGAATCGCTTTTTGGATTACTTATCTGCTCTATTCATGCCCCGGAAGAATTGAAACCAAAGTTCTCTGATTTTCCACCGATCATAAAAAACACAATGATTTCACGTTCTGATATTGGAGAATACATGCAAAAAATCGCAGAAGAACAAGGATTTTTGAAAAAACCGAGAAAGTACCTCATCAGCAGTTATTTTGGAGAAGAGATTCTTATCAATACTCGGATGGCAAAATTCTATCTGGAGTTGGGGTTAAAAATCACTCGCATCCAAGAATTTATTCAATTTTTCCCCATGAAGTGTTTTGACGAACTATCCCAGGAAATTGTGCAAAACCGTCGTCTTGGTGATATCGACCCTGATAAAAAAGTGTTAGCGATGACGTCAAAGCTCTGTGGTAACAGTCTTTACTCTGCTACTCTTTTGAATCGAAGCAAACACCGTACTGTTACGTATCATACCGATTCCAACATCAACGAAGCAATCAATAACCCACGGTTTTCTCACTTGGAACAATTGAAACCCGGTCTATACGAAGTAAAGAGCTTGAAAAAGCAAATCAAACACGACTTACCCCTTCAATTAGGGATCTCTGTTTATTTAGAAGCAAAACTCCACATTCTTAAGTTTTTTTACCTCTTTTTGGATAAGTATATCCCAAAAAATGCTATTCATTAATCGAGAGCGATACAGACTCTCTTTACTTTTCTATTAGCCGCGACTCTTTAGATGATTGTGTCCCTCAACATCTCAAAGAAGAGTATTTTAGAGAAAACAGGAAGTATATGCCGGCAGACTGCTGTGATGAGTGCCTAAACAAGTTCATTGACGTCAAAGTCTCTGGAGGTATCTGGACACCGCCTTCTTGCTGTCAAAAAAGAAATGCTTTTGATACAAGGGTGCTCGGATTAATGAAAACCGAGTATGAAGGAGAAAAGGCGGTTGCTTTAACTTGCAAAACGTATTTTTGTGAGGGAAAAAGCAAAAAACAAGTCTGCAAGGGCGTTAGTATCCGACAAAATCCTTTAACTTTTGAAAAATACTTCCAAGCACTTGATTCTATGCAACCATTCAGTGTTGTAAATAGAGGGTTCATTACTCGAAAACACAATATCTTAACATACCATCAAGAAAAAAGAGGATTAACCCCCTTTTACTGCAAACGTGTTGTTCATCAAGACGGAATTCATACATCTCCCCTAAATTTATAATTCTACTTTACAATCGACTGATTTTACGTGAAGAGTTAGGACTGGAGCCCTTTATTTTAAATTCATTGCCTTGAAAAATAATTCGTTGAGTTTGAATTCATTGGCTTTGAAAGTCATCAAAAGCGCATTCAACTTGAATCTAATCCTAGAAGATATTTTGTTGAATCTTTTGTATTTTTCTGCGTCATGTGAATACTTGATTTGTGTTAGGAATAACATATGATTATACAAACTGAAGCGGGTATTACTACTATTTTGTGAAGAGAGCGTTTTCTTTGTAAATAACATTATACCTCTGTCTTGGATATTTTTTGTTCATGTAAATATTTGTGCGTGAGTGAAAATATAGCGATGAAAATTACAAAATGCGTGATGAAAACGAAGAAACTTTGATGCTTCTTGCAACAGCAAAAGTTTTCTCTAGTCTCATACGTTTCCTGTCATGGTAAGACTTTACCCTCACGCTTCGCTGATCAGTCTTCGGCGCGCATTGTCAACGACATGATTGAACTTTGAGAGAAGCGGTAACGCTGGCGTCAAACGCAGATTTAAAGCATCAAATTAATTTTATACTTGTGGTACGTAAAGTGCATTTTTAACTCGGAAATAGGTTTTATAGACAGCTAGTGCCGCAGATATGGCAGTGAAAAATTAATTTACGTAACCTAAGACGTTTTCACGTACTAAATATTTTATAAATTTAAGTTTGCAATAATTCTTAATACGTACCGCAAATATTACGTAATGATTTCATCTAATAAAAGCAAATTGAACTTTATCATGTGGTAAAATCTTCGCGTGAGCTCGTTTAATAACTTCCTGTTTCTTATTGCAACGAGATGGTACGATAGCAACAATCAGTACTATAATATCACAAGAACAATAACTACAGCTAGTACTAGAACACAAACTTAATAACTTGATCTTGAGAGAGTAGAGTGCTTTAATATCCGTCTTGTTTAACTCTGAAACAGGTTTTATAGACTGCTATCGCCACAGATATGGCAGTGAAAAATTAATTTACGTAACCTAAGACGTTTTCACGTACTAAAAATTATATAAATTTAAGCCTGCAATAATTCTTAATACGTACCCCAAATATTACGTAATGATTTCATCTAATAAAAGCAAATTGAACTTTATCATGTGGTAAAATCTTCGCGTGAGCTCGTTTAATAACTTCCTGTTTCTTATTGCAATGAGATGGCACGATAGCAACAGCCAGTACTATAATATCACAAGAACAATAACCACAGTCAGTACTAGAACACAGACTTAATAACTTGTTCTTGAGAGAGTAAAGCGCTTGTGTAGTGTACTATGCGGGATCGAGGCCACAAATGACCCCCTCACTCTTTGTTCGTTCGATTTTTTGGTTTTCAATAAAAAAGTTTATCAAAATATTTCAAAAAATCGGAAAATTTTTAAAATAAAAGTCTAACCTTAATCCCCACCACCAAAAAAAACTCCATCCCTCCGTCTCTGAAAAAAATTCCAACCTACCACCTCCTGTGGAAAAAAAATTCCGCCTGTGAAAAAAAAAATCCCTCCTACCAAAACAAAATCCCTCCTACCAAGAAGAAATTCCAACCTACTCTCGCCTGTGAAAAAACAATCCCTCCTACCAAAAAAATCCCTCCTACCAAAAAAAAAACCCCTCCTACCAAAAAAAAATTCCTCCTACCAAAAAAAATCCCTCCTACAAAAAAAAATCCCGCCTGTGAAAAAACAATTCCTCCTTCCAAAAAAAAACCCCTCTTACCAAAAAAAAAATCCCTCCTACCAAAAAAAAATCCCTCCTACCAAAAAAAAAACCCTCCTACAAAAAAAAAAATCCCTCCTACCAAAAAAAAATCCTCCTACCAAAAAAATATCCCTCCTGTCATTCCACCCCCGCCTGGCTCCGCCTAAGCCTGGCTCCGCCTGACTCCGCCTGGCTCCTCCTAAGCTTGGCTCCGCCTAAGCCTGGCTCCGCCTAAGCCTAAAGGGGCCTCGATCCCGCATAGTACACTACACAAGCGCTT